>JBAJNP010000498.1:0-92494 GCA_036877545.1 Yasuhikotakia modesta
CATGCAGAGGCAAAACATTGCACTCAGTTTGCCATTTACATAACGCCCAAATGCATTTTCCAACACACCCTACGCAATTGCTCAAATATCAACAAATTCTTATAAATAAACACCCACACATGATTAATCAGAAAGAAGATTAAATGGCACGCTCTCGCTCAGCAAAGAACCGCAAGATTAATAATGGGGCAAGCAATCTGGAGAGTATAAATGGGTCAAATGAATTGGTTTCCATAGATAAACTCGAGCCTTAGTCTATAATTACTGAAGCACTTAGAAAGAGAGAGAGAGAGGATGAGAGAGATGAAGGAGAGAGAGAGAGTGTGTAATTAGATTGCTTTGGCACGTGTTTATTTGTTTATTGGTTTTGTTTGTGGTGTTGTTCTGCTCTTGGTTGGCACCGTGCCCGGTTCTGAAACAGCCGAGCGCTCCGGCTCCACACCCCCTCCATAACTGGCCTCCTCACGCCTCGACCAGTTTTAATTAGGAGGTGCATGTCTCGTTAACATTTCAACATTTAATTAAGGAGCCATTGGAGCGCACACGAAAGCTATTCCTCCCTCTTTCTTCTCTCTGTCCCATTTTCTTCTTTCTCTCGCTTTTCTTAATTTCAGTTTCTCTTTGTCTTCTCACCTTCCTGCATTTACCTTGGACTGTAATGTGGTGATGCACTTTGCCAATGGTGAAGTCCGTTTAATGAGCTCCATTTTTCAGTAGACAGTCCAATAAACCCGCTGTAGCCTAATAACACTCACTGAGAATAATAATGCTGACTGAAACCTCCACCTGCCCCGCGCACATAATGACCGTAATTATAGCGGTAAATGTGGCCTCTCGTGGGTCCGGAAGCAAGTTCTACAACTTCTGTTGAGCACAAACTCTGCTTGTTTGTGGGTAACAGGTTTGTGCTCTTGTTTATCAACAATTACGGGGACCTAACGTCCCCACAAGCAGGGTAAAATCACAGTGGTCCCCTCAAGAAAAAATTGATTACAAAACATTAAAAATGTTGCTTTTTGAAAATGTAGAAATGCAAAAAAACAACAAATTTGTTCCCAAAAGTCAGCAAATATAGACTTTGTAAGAACAAAAGTGAAATTTGCTAAAGGTTTTTTAATAGTTAAAATGCAGATAGATTTTTTGTTGGGGTTAGATAACACAACTTATAACTAGCTATGTATAAAAACAATAGGAGTCTATGTCTCCATTTAGAAAGGTGTGTGTGTGTTAATGTAATCATCTTTTGCACATTTCTGTTATTTATACTTTTATCCCTTCTGTCCAAAGTGATGATAATGTCTTTAGATAAGGTTTGACTGACAGGTGTTCTGCTTCCCACAGAGAGTTCTAGATCAGAGAAGCGAGAGATCAAATGCCCGACCCCCGGGTGTGATGGAACGGGTCATGTGACCGGACTTTATCCGCACCACCGCAGTCTTTCAGGCTGCCCACATAAAGATCGGATCCCTCCGGAGAGTGAGTCAACATCAAACTACAGCAACTGCCTCTTTGGCTATAACACATCTTTGGAGTGTGATAACATGACTTCAGCATGTTTCTTTAGCAGTATGACCTTTCCTTAAACTGTCTTTTCTGTTTGTTTAAAAATCAATGCTGTTAGAATTCATTTGAAACATATTTAGCTTGACATTGGGGTCTTCTCATTGGCTGACTTGTTTTCTTTCTGCACTGTGATTGGCTGCTCTTAGTCTTGGCCATGCATGAGAATGTCTTGAAGTGCCCGACGCCAGGCTGCACTGGTCAGGGACACGTCAACAGCAACCGCAACACACACCGCAGGTACAGGTTGATTTTATGTTGTAGTGAAAACCTCCTTTGACCTCCACTGACTTTTAAAAGAAGCTAATTTTACTTTCTTAGCTTTTTCTGACTCCATTAACATTTGACATTTTTCTATGTAAAATAAGACATTTGATTTTTAATGCAAGGCTCTCATAATGTTGCTATCCTTGTTAGAAACATGTGGTACACATTATAATAGCAATTCTTGACAAGCACACACACATTTCAGAAGTTTCCACTTATTACTATTGATTTTTTGACAGTTTGTCAGGATGTCCTATCGCAGCTGCCGAAAAGCTTTCCAAAAGTCACGATAAACATCACCTGTCCCAGCCCATGAGCGAGCACATGAAGGGCAGCCCCAACTCTGACCGTGTACTCAGGTGAGCCCAACAAAACATCCCAAAACACCATCAGATATTTGTATTTTTCTCAGCAACATGAAACCTGCCCCACATTCAGTTTGTGTCTGTCCTTCACAGCCACTGTCTCAGCAGTATGTGTTCCATCAAACACGCCTGCTGTGGTTGGTTAGCGCAGCTGTCAATCACAGAAGGACCGCATTCTCTTACCGTAGCACGATTGGTCAGACCCCTCAGAACACCAGCCCTCCCTTTTCCTTGCCCTTCTAATGGACCACAGCCTGTCATTGCATGCTAGGCTTGGGCCTCGAACCTGTTAGCCTAATTATGCCGCTGATAAGCTAATTATAAGCCTTACAGGGCATGGAGTATTGGAAAAATAATTACTTTCCTTCAGGAAGCACGGCTGCGGTCAGACAAAGCAATGCAGATTATGAAAATAATAAGCAGTCCTCTCTTATTAGTGTTATTCTGATTTAAATGAGCATCAGTGTACTGAGAAAGCCCATTAAGGGTGGATGCCAACAATGAGAAGTCACCGGAGAGACTGGCGGCTTCGCATGCCACCCTGGCTAATAGGATACAGTGACTAATGAAGAGACAGGAAACAGAGGCTAATATACTTTACATGCCGTTGTCAGACAAACACTAACGCATGTAGGTGTTTGTGTGTGCGTGGTTTTATCCTTTTAACCATGCCTGGTTTACGACTGCAATCCAGTAATGATGTTAAATACAGAATGCGGTGTCGCGGTCCGCAATGACACGCACACCCCCACGCAGCCATTCTTCATCTTCTCAGAGTTTTGTCTGGTTTTAACAGGCAATGAGGTTGCCAAGGTCTCGCAGGTTTTTAGGAAAATGAGTTGGGTTTTTAAGGATCAGTATACCCCAAAATTCAAATTATGTTGTCATTTATTCGCCCTGGTGTTTTTCCAAACCTGTCTGATTTTTTAACACAAAATAAGAAGTTGCAGAGTGTTGCCTAACATCTCTGTTTGCATTCCAACGGCAAAAAAGTCATGGATTTGGAAATGATGCGAGGGTTGAGAAGATGATGACAGAATTCTCTGTTTTGGGTGAACTATCCCTTTAAGGCTTCAATTCCATGCTATATGATATGCTAATGTGCTCAGCACTGATAAGACAGCATTTAATCCTGCCCCTCTTCTCCTTCAGTCACCCAGATTTAAAACCTCTCTCTCTTTCTCTCCCACTCACTCCTGAATTTACTCTTTTACAGACTATTTATCTATGGGACTCTTGCTTCCTTTTTCTTTTTTCTCAGTATCTTTGGCTCATTGTCAGTCTTTTAATTCTGCTTCTCTTCTGCACTCTAATTCCAGCCCACTCTTTCATTCTCGATCTTTTATGCTCACTTACACTTCTGCTTTTATGCCTCTTTCTCACTCCAGGGATATTGATTCTTTTGTAGAAGAAAAAAATGACTGAACTCTCAGACTTCTTCTCTACCTCACTTTCTCTATACCTCACTCTCTACCTCACTCTCTCTCTACCTCACTCCCTCTCTATGTCGCTCTTGTTCTACTCTGTTCCCTCTCTACCTCACTCTCTCTATACCTAGTTCCCTCTCTACCTTACTATCTCTCTCTCTCTCTCTCTCTCTCTCTCTCTCTCTCTCTCTTTCTTTCTGTGTCTTACTCTCTCTCTACCCATTTTTTTCAGGCCCATGTGTTTTGTGAAGCAGTTGGAGATTCCCCCACATGGCAACTACAGGCCCAGCCTCGTCCCTGCAACGCCGCGCGCTAATCTGGCCAAGGAGCTGGAAAAGTACTCCAAGGTGTCTTTTGATTATGCAAGCTTTGACGTGCAGGTCTTCGGCAAGCGCATGCTCGCTCCAAAGATGCACACCAGCGAAACTTCACCCAAAGCCTTCAAATGTAAGCGGGATTAGTCACGGTTTACAAACGTTATGTGTATTACACCATTTGCGGTGCAGAGATGTGTGTAAACAGTCTTTTTTCCAAACCGTCTGCTTTAAGGTGTTAAATGTTAAAGGTTTGTGTTAAATGAGTTTAGTAGAGTGTATGAAAGGATCGCTATTGACAATATTGAAAATAACATCAGTGGCAGACATGTAGGTGGGCAATGCATGTGACCCAAATCTAGTTTCTTGGCACCTTTAAACTGTCCTAGCCAATAAAGGCAAAATATTACGTTTTCACTTATAACTAATGTGATTTCGTCCACAGCTAAGCCTCTGTTCCCCAGAGCATCCCCTCCGAGTCCCAGCATGCACTGCAGTTATGGCAAGAGTTCCTCCAGCAGTTACGATTATTCCCATGACGCTGAAGCCGCCCACATGGCCGCCACGGCTATCCTCAACCTCTCCACACGCTGCTGGGAGAAACCAGAGAACCTCAGCATCAGACACCAAGATAAGGTACAAACAACAGGTCCATCTGGAATAGTTTATATCACAGTACTTGTTGGATATCCTGACTTCCAGAAGCTATATAAAGTCAACCAATCAGAGCAGAGCTTGCCACCTTGTAAAAGTGCCGTTGTGTGTCATATCCATCACACAGTGTATTTAAATTACCAAACAGCAACAGCAGGAGAACAAATATTCGCCAGAAGCTAGACATTGATAATGAAATGTCAGTGTGGGGGAATAACAAACTAGCAGCAGAATGTCTAATTCATTTTAGTATTAAATGAAAACTATTTAGAAATAGTTTTCATTTAAATAGTGGTTCATTTAAACAAACTGCCTAAAAACACAATTCACAAAATTCACAGATTCTTCTGTTTGATCAATAGTCTTTGTTGTGTCTTTGATCAAGTTTTCCTAGTGGGTGTGGAATTTTATTTAATTTATTTGGAGTGAAACTTTGTGGTGTTACTTTAAATTTGAGTCTATATTTAAAGTATATATATATATACATTATACTTTTATATATATTATACTTTTAAAAATTTACATATTGAAAGAGTCTGTTGTTATTTCGGTTTTAGTTTTATTAATTGTGTTGAGTTGAGTGTGTTCCATAGTAATGTTGTCATCACGATTTTATTTACGATATGAGTAACTATTATTAGCTACAATTTCATTTTAGCTTCTTAAACACTATTAAACACAAACCACCTGGTAGGTGTCTAGTAACTGAAGTGAAGAATGTTTCACTTTCATAAAAATGACTGCAGTTAATTGAAGAAAGCGTCTCTGTGCTTGACTGATCTTTAGCAGCGTTTGTGTCAGACAGTCTGATGAATGCGTTTACCGCGACCGCTCACTGTTGAGATCCTGTTGCGTCATCTTCTCTTTCTTTCATCTGCACCTTGATTCTTTTCATCTCTATCTCCTCTCTGTGTTGTTATTCTGTGTTTAAGTTGATACTGAGCTTCTAGGGTGGCAGGAACAGGAACGTCTCATTCTGTTCTTCAGTATTTTCATGACTTATCCTAATGAGAGCGTCTCTCTCATTCTCTTTATTTTCTCTTTATTTCTTTATCCTCTTTGGCCTCCTTTACTTCCAGTAACACTATCTAACAGGTTCTTGTTCTGCTAGCACTGTCCAGACAATTGGAGAGGGTCTGTTTTTCGATATTGTGTGTTTTTAAACAGCATTTCCTCAGCCCAGGGTGTGACTACTTCAACGTTTTTCATTTCCAGACGTGTTTTTAGCAGAAGGGGATAAAAGGGGAAGATTAATGGGCAGAAAGGTGGCCCAGTGGCTCAAGGCTAATCGTACAGGGACTGTTTTGGGATCAGTGCCTTATGCATGTGCACATCTTCAAATACATGTATCAAAAATTCCTTTTCATTGTTCTTTTAGGGTGCTATGCAGTTATGTCCAATTCTTAAAGCCTTGGATTCTTGTTTGTCACAAACACAATTTAACATACTTCATTTTTATCCTGTCACAGAGTATGGAAATAGAAGTAGATGAGAATGGCACTTTGGACTTGAGCATGAAGAAGCCAATAAAGAGAGAAATGGGCATGTCTTGCACCAGTCCTGAAGTGCGCTCCCCGGATCTGTCTTCATCATCATCGTCATCATCTTCATCTCTTCACCATGGCAACAGCAGCATCGCTCCCCACTCTTTGCATACCTACAAACAGGAAGAGTGGGAGGGGCCTCTGGACTACACCAAACCCAATCGACAGAGAGAGGAGGAGCTAGAAGAGGTAGATTTCCTCTTTTGGTGTTATTTAAATGAGGCCATACAGGAAGACACAGAAATTACACTAACTAATAAACTAAACAAACTGCATTAACTAAATATGGACTAAATATTTAAATAATAAGACATCAGTCAGACACTTGAAAAACATAGTTCTTTGTGTATTTTTACACAGATGGACCACAACACGCAATCATTCACCTCGTCCGACCCAGAAGACTGCGACATGATGCCGGACGAAGACAGAAAGTACCCTGGAGAGGTCACAACCCCTAGCTTCAAGGTCAGGTTCCAGCCCAAGGACAGCAAGAAGGAGCTACTGCTGTAAGTTACTTTTTACTAGTTAAAATCCATGTATTCATTACGATCAGAATTTTTCTCAGTCAGGTTTTGGTTTTGGTACAGGTGTCCCACTCCAGGCTGTGACGGCAGCGGCCACATCACAGGAAACTATGCATCCCACCGCAGGTACAAACCCACATGCCCTGTTTCTACTCAGTCTTTTAGGCTGTGCTAGCTTACATGACACAATAATTATATCAGGACATTATGTAGGTTTCTCTTTCGCTTTTGCTTTACTCTTGTCTGCTGTCTGCCTGCTGCACTGACTGGGGACACGGTTTCTTTTCTCTCTTTATCTTCTCTCCTCTGCCTCTGTTCTGTGTTTTTAGCCTGTCTGGTTGTCCTCTCGCTGATAAGAGTCTGCGGTCCCTCATGGCAGCACACACAGCCGAACTCAAGTACGTCTGCCCTGCTCTGGTTCTTTCATTTCGGTTCACATGGGTCTGCTTGGCAGAATGCCGCTTTTTAGTCTCGCTTTAATGTTTCTTTGACGCTTCCATTTCTTTCTGAAAAAATTGGTACGCTACTATACCACAGAGTACCATACATTTTGATGATGCAATACCCTACAGTGTGTGGGAGCACTGTCACTGTTGAACTAATATTGCCAATTTTATGTTGGAGTGCTTAAATTTGTTATATTTTGAGGATTTTTAACATTTTAGATTATCCCAAGGCTTTAACCTTTGACCTCACTTTCCTCAGATGTCCAACTCCAGGATGTGACGGTTCAGGACATATAACTGGCAACTATGCTTCTCACAGAAGGTACGACTCGTTCTGCCCTCCAACATCCACACCAATACACACACAGGGCAGAGAAGTTTAGAGCTAGTTGTATATTAGACGCATTAAACACACCCAGATCCTGTGCACTTTTAGTAAAGCACTTAACAGCAGCAATTCTAAAAAGATTGCTAAGGTCTTTAGAACTCTAACACCGTGTCCAACAAGGTGTGACGCATCAAGCCAAAGTCTCATCCATAGTAAATTAAAATTTATTCTAAATGTACATTTTTATACCAGTCAATTTCTCTATTCTTGTGACAATGCGGGCGTGGCGCTGAGTAGCACATTGAATTTTCATTGGTTCAGATTTTACTGCACATACCTATAAGGTGAAATGGTGCATTGAATGGAATATTTGCCATTCATTTCAACAAGCAATAATGGCACAATTTACTTAAATCTTTTCTGTTTAGACATTACATCTGTTCTGATTGGCTGTGACACATCACAGAGGACAAAAAATAACGCTTGAAACTTGTTGCATCAGTGTTGGACACGGTGTAACACTTACCCCCTGTTGCATCTTTAGTGAAGGTTTCTTCTGCTTTGTTTTGGGTCAAAAAACTTCTCAGTTAAGGTGTACCGACTGACTGACGGAGTTCTGGACCCATATGTTGTCAGTTTCTGGCTCCTCTGGTTATGAGCTGCGTACTCTCTGTTTTCAGTTTGTCTGGGTGTCCACGGGCCAGGAAAAGTGGGATTAAAACAACACCCCTCAAGGACGACAAGGAGGACGCGGAGCTCTTAAAGTTCGTAGAAAGCAGAGGCTTTTCCCCTTTCTTTTATGCTACTATACGGTAAAAAAAGAAAATGGGTTGTAGCTGTTCGCTGTAAGGCAATGATCAAATAACAGTCATTTTACAACAGCGTAACGCAGTTTAGAAAAGCCCAATTCTACCAGACCGAGGTTTTGATTTAATCAAGCTTTTCTAGCTAGAACCACTTGAGATGTGAACACACCACATCCCAAACATCACTCGTGTTCAGCTTTGTTAAATATCACCTTGGCAACCTTCCAAATGTCTTGCTCGTACGCTCGCAGTGAGCTCATGAATCAGTCGAATGGAGCTCCACATGGGAAACTAGTTCAAATTTCTTTTTGTATTACGTTGTACTATTTTTAAAAGCGAGAACACGAAGACCCCCCAGCCACACTGCTGAGTGTTAGATGTGTGAAAGTATGAACAATATATAACAGCACAGATGGCTCTTGGGATATTGAAATATTGTGTGTTTTTCTTAGTAAGTCATCTGCAATACAGTGTGTGGGTTTTGACATCTTGGGTTTTTTTATTGCCAAGTGTAAAGGCTTTATTTCCACATGAATTCACTCAAGTCAATGAGCAGCCACATATGGTGGCACTTAAGCTTTGAATGAGTAGAAATGTCTTTTTCAGTCTGTCTCAATGTTGTAACATTCACAGTGAATGTTGGGCAATGTATGTAGCTAAATACGGCCCTCTTTACAAAACCAAATAGAGACTTAAGCGAGACAGAGTGTAAATAGATGCTAACTGCAGCAAATAGCAAGTGATATTTTTATTGCCCTTACAGTTTTATTGCTCTGAGTCACCAGGTCTCTCAATTCTACACGTTCTAACTAAACTCCATTTACCTTTCTTTCCATCTGTTACACCATTCTATCACTTTCCACCCCATCCATCTCTTACAGGTGCCCAGTGCCAGGGTGCGACAGCTTGGGTCACATCAGCGGGAAGTACGCCACTCACCGCAGCGCATACGGCTGTCCGCTGGCAGCCAGGCGGCAGAAGGAGGGTTTGCTCAATGGCTCTCCGTTCTCCTGGAAGGCATTCAAGACAGACGGTCCCACCTGCCCTACGCCTGGATGCGATGGATCTGGACATGCAAACGGCAGCTTCCTGACTCACCGCAGGTATTTAAAGAAGCAAACAAGGGGGTTTGACAGGCACCTAAAAAACTGTTTATTGTTAAGGGTGAAGTGTGTATTTTTTATTCAAACACTTTCAGAAAAATTGACCAATGGTGTAAGTTTGGGGTGGGCCTATCTGTTAGAACACAGGAAGAGTTTTTCCAAGCATATACATTTGCTGCCACCGGTAGTGCAGAAATGACACGTGATGAAGATGATGATGATGATTATTTGTGTTTGGCATCAGTCTCTCAGGCTGCCCAAGAGCCTCCCTCAATAAGAAAAAAGCCAAGTTTCCTGGAGAAGAGTACCTCAGCACTAAGTTCAGAGCCAGTGATGGTGAGACACTCCAGCCATCCCACATCTCACTGTTCTCCATGACCACTGCTGGACATCTTCAGTATAATGATATTCTTTCCTCTCCATCTCTCTGCAGTGTTGGACAATGATGAAGACATCAAGCAGCTCAATAAGGAAATCAACGATCTCAACGAATCCAACAATGAGATGGAGGCAGATATGGTCAACCTTCAAACACAGGTCAGACATACAAACATAGGTCAACCCATAAAATATCACTGGTATTATTTATTTTCTCAATGTTTATATTAGTTGAGGATACTTGGTCTGATGGGAAAGTCTGATGGGAAAATGGTTCATCTTCAACTGATTCAGGAATCTGTGTTTTGTGATGTTTCAGATCACATCCATGGAGAAGAACTTGAAAAACATCGAGCAGGAAAATAAGATGATTGAAGAACAGAACGAGGCTTTGTTCATGGAGCTATCTGGACTCAGTCAAGCTCTCATACGCAGCCTGGCCAACATTCGCCTGCCTCACATGGTGAGTTATTGCGCACACCAACAAAACTATTTGAGGTCCTATAAAGGTTCATGTTGTAGGGATCCACATATATTAGACACACTGATTCAAAATGGTCTCATATTTGCATTGCAGCAGGAGCCAATCACAGAGCAGAATTTCGAGAGCTACGTAACAACCCTGACCCACATGTACACCAATAAGGAGTGCTACCAGAACCCAGAGAACAAGGCTCTTCTGGAGACCATCAACAAGGCAGTGAAAGGCATCAAGGTCTGACTCAGCCTGGAGAAGTGGAGAAACAGAGGAATGGAGCCACAGAAGAAAAGAATAAAAATGACACACAAAGGGCATTCAGGTTTTTTTGAACAACGATGTAACCCTTCAACCCAGGGAGCATTCTGTGATGAGATGAAACAAGAGGTATATAATATATATTACTATACGGACCAAAATCCACAAAAGCTGCTGGATTGGAAGGGGAGGGTGGAAAGAACAGAACCAAATCCTTCAGTTTATTAACAAAGGAAAGACACAGATTTTTTTGTAGTTTTTGATTGTTTTGGTTTATCCGTTGAAATCCGGACATCTTCAGCGTGACTGAAGATGTTATTATAGGAGAAGAAGAAGCTGACAGGAAAGCACTCCAGATCTTCAGTGTGTCCATCTCAGAGGCTTTGAATGAAATCTTTGAGGACACCACTCTCCTAAACAACAAATGCGGCATTCCGCATGACATGCGACCACTGATTCATGCAAGGAATCCTGCAACTCTGTTGTAGGCAAGGCAGGACCCACGTATGCAGTATTTCCTCATCCTTCCTTGTTTTTTCCCAAGAGGAATGCAGCGTTTTTGGGATGAAAGGTCATGAGAATTGAGAGAATCTCAATGTTATTGTATTCTCTCTTTTTTTCAGTGAAAGTGAGTGAAATTTCTGCAACCATATCCCTGCATTGCCACGTGGTTGACACCGTAAATTTCCTGTTAAAACACTATCTTGGCATTTGCCTCATAAAGCATAATTCTGGTTTATAGCTATGATTTTTTGGTTTTAGAGTTACATACAGGTGCACTAGCTTAATCTTACTTGTAGTACTTACACTGTAGGACTCTATGTGGTCGTAACTATCACATATGAACAATGAGTTGCACTTCATTTCAGTCAGTTGAATATCACACAAAATGATGGATTGTTACTGATAGATAGACTACATTTGTCCTGATTTTACTGTAATTTATTTATTTTGCTATAATTTAAATTTAACTGTATTATTTATTTGAATTGATCCTATTTAAATATTTACAGTGGAAAACAGCCCTTACTATAAAAAATCATCAATGTTTGGAATAAGAGAAACCTAGTGCTGATTTTTTATATCTCCTTTTCATTTGACTGTAGAGTTTTTAAACATTTTTTAAGTGCAAATATTTTTAACCAACACTGTTTTGATAATTTTGTAAATTTTCTCTCTCTTTCTCTCTCTCTCTCTCTCTGCCTACCTACCTACATGTATATCTCTATCTAGCCATCTTTATTTGCTTATTTTTGTTTTAACATTTCCCTCAAATATCTACAGCTGAGGGAGAAACGTCATCTCTATTTATTATTTATTTAATATTTATAAAAGTATGAACTGTGATACGGTTGTAATGTATATTTATTTTGTAACGTCTCTGTGTGTTTGTGAAGTCCTAGTAGTCTTGAAGAACCTTTGGCGATATAAAAATAAAGACAAAAAACACGTTTGGACGAGAGAATTAGATATAATGATTAGGGAGGCTTTTCCTTATACCAGCATTACTTCCTATAGGAATGTAAAGAGAACAAAAGCAATTCCAATACAGTGGAAACAACGGCTTTGACTCTCACCCCATCAGTCTCAACAAGAAGTTTATGAGAGGAAAGAGTCTTATATGGATCCTCTTGTGCTGTTATTTTTATCTCCTCAAGCTCTCTGTAGTGGCCAAAAACTGTCGCCCCTGAACGACCCTTATGAATCACAAATGGATTATTTTTGCTCTTTTGCTAAACTTGTTATCTTTAGAGACCTTTTGGACCACGGGAAGTGGGTGGGCATTTTTGCCATGAGGGGAAGTGAGAGGTGAATACCAACCATCTTGGAGAAAACTCTGGAACCACAATGTCCTTACTCAACTAGTATCAGTCAAGCATACACCCGTGTAGCCTTATATTAGAATTTTATTTCTTCGATGCACAAAGTGCCACTGACCAGTGCTTTTGTTGACTCCGCCCCCTCAGCAACCACCCTCCCCTCGGGTCATGTGACCCCTTGGCGTTAGTGGGGGTTGCTGCAGATGCCTTTATTTATTTGCCGTGATGGCCATACCTACACAATATATTCACTCTGTATTTAAAAGAAAAAAGACAACAAAAACTATATATATAGTATATAAACATACATATATTTTTTCAGTGTAGTTGTAACTCTTTCTCTTATAATAGCTAAACAAAAACGATTATCTTTCCAAAAGCTGTGAGTTCTATCGACAGAAGAAAAAAAAAGTCAAAAACAAAGACCCAGTTTACTGTGGTTGCAGGATACAATGTGTTTTATAAAATGTAAACGTGCGTTTCTAAAGCAAAGGATACAAGGATGTTTGTAGAGTTTCCTATTTTTCAGGCGCTTTTTGGTCCTAAACTCACTGGGCCCTGTATGTATGTCAGTAGCATTAATGGGACAATGGTTTAAAAACTGTAAATGAGACTGAAATTGTTTAGATGCATTGTAGTGGAAGTTCTCCTCTGTGGATCTGTCTTTAGTGTGGTGTTGTGCATTGTTGTGCAGTTCTGGTGGGACATGCCACACTAGACAAGTGTGTAAAATGCCAATCATTACAATAACATCTGTAAGAACCATAACAGCCAATTGTGAAAAGAACATTGTGCCTCTATTTTGCTAATAGAGTGTGTGTACCATTTTGCTAAAATGGTCCCTAGCAACCGTGTTGTTAATTTGCTATTATAGCAGCAATATTGTGATAGACAGAACATGTGTGCACTTTTCAAAATCTCAAAATCTTGAATGCCAACTAATGACCTTTCAGCCAAAAGGTTTTTCTTTTGTGTGTGTGTGTGTGTCCAAATGTCCACACAGAGATGGTAAAAGTCACACACACAAACATTGTGGGACCGCATGAGGGAAATTGATTATTAAACATACTAATTGATGCTTTTTGAGAAAAAAAGCAAAAAGGTTTCTTTGAGGGTTAGATTTAGGGGTTGGGTGAGAGTTAGGGGATAGAATATAAAGTGTGTGTGTGTGTGTGTGTGTGTGTGTCTGTGTTCATTTATTTTGTTTTTGGATGGAGTACAAATGGCTGTTGGCTAACAGAAAATTATCTGTTGCACCAGATGGGACAGAACTTTACAAATGTCTTTTACTTGTTTGTTAATGTTTAATGTGAATCTGTATCCTGTCTGAAATGTCAAATGCCCTTTGATGCACAGTCCACAGGGGTTGATTCAATGGCCGTTACCATGTTCAATTTAACATCAAAAGCCGCTTATTAAGGCTCGTCTTATCTTACTGAAGATTGTTTTTCAGACATGGTTTTTCTCGTCACCGCAACAACGCATAACTGCCCAAATTGTCTGTTTAATACAAATGATGATATCAGATTGTTTTGTCAAAGCTGGGTTTGGATCAAGCCCTTAGTTTAAACAGAAAATATGTTTAGTACAAGAAAGACATTCTATTTTAGTTCAAAGATTGTCATTGCTTTGCCCTCACACGTGAGAATGAGGCCGACGCTGGTTGCATAAATCTTTGTCCATTTTCATAGAATGTCAGATCCTCTCCAGAACTCGTTCGCCTTGTTCTCTGTAACCTTTCCACAGAAAAGACATGTGAGATGCATTTCAATACCAAACCCCTTCCTTTGCCTAAAGAGAATTCTTTGTGTTCGGTCAGTGGAATCTTTAAATCACTGCAACATTAGAGTTCTTCCATTTATGAAATATTATAGAGCAAATGCTCTGTTGAAACCACAAATTTCATGTTGTCACTACTGTTATTTTTAACAGTAAGGGTGTTGGAACATTTATTTCTGCTCATTACTCCTGATCTGAGATACTTTAAGCATGTGTGAATTATTCCTCTTGGTGCATGCTGTTTAAACTCCTGTTGTCAGTGGCGATTAGCAGCAATGGATGTTACCTTGAGGTTTGTCGAATCTGCCAATTAATGTAGCCTTTACTTTGGAGCTGTGTAGCAAGTTAATGCCATATGTATTTCCTTCACATCAAACCAAATACATCACAAACTGCAGAAAATCATTTTCTTAATCAGTATTTATGTTTGTTAGTTGAAGTATCCAAATACTCCTAACAACATAAATGGAAATATGAAAACTTGTTTTCAAAGACTATATCAGTGTGTTTATTTTTTGTTCCCAATTGCCATTTATTCTTGCTTAAGAAATAAATGAGCCAAAATGATTAATGTTCATGCTTACAAGAACATAAAACTAAATAACAAAGATATATTCTCTGAAAACGCTTTACTGGAAAACAACGATAAGGAAAATTGTTTTGCAGTACAGGAAGTCTAAATAGTTTCGATTTCTTGGATTCTGGATTGATTTTGCACCTTTGTGTTGTACCTTATTCCGGGAGAAACTTTGATCTGATATGTGTTTGTATTGTAGGACAAATAAAATGGGTTCCAATGTCATTCACCATTTCACGATAAGAAACAATTGACTGTAATAACAGTTACGTCGGAAGGCTTGTGAAAGTGACACTGTTTGTCCCATTAAGCTGATATAACCAAAATGGCCCTCATTCTGTAGGTACTGTAGCTTACAGCTCTGTGGTTTCTCATGTGCCTTTTCTCGCTTCTGTTCACTGTAGGAAAAGGTGTTTACATTTAAGGACTGGGTTCATATCCCACTCAGGATGGGAATGTTTCTCCTTTTATCTTTCCATTGGAGGGAATGGGAAGGATGGAATGGGAAATATCAATAGAGCAGTGAACAACATAAGCAGATAATATTGAAATTGATTTTCAACATATTTAGATAACAATATGTAAACCTATTCTTCCCAAACACTTTAAAAACTGTGATTCTGATTCAGGTATGAAATTATATAATGGGTCATTTTATTGAGTCTGGAAAAAATCACTGAACCAATAGCAGATGAAGCATTTATGCACAGGGCATTATTCTGACAGCAATGGGATTCTGTACATTTGTAAAGAACAGTGTTATTGTATGAAAGAACATTTCCAATTAAATGACAAAAAAATGTATTTTAACCCACGGCCAGGGCTTGTCCTTTTGAGTCCTTTTTACAGATTTCAGCTATTTTTACTGGTGATTTTGTAGCCACAAAATTATTCTCCTTTAGAAAATGACAAAAAAATGGTACTTCCAAAAATAAGCACTTCCACGGTGATAGACTACATGTTTTTGTCACTTTTGTAGCATTGGTAGTTTTCTGCTTAGGGATTTTTTTCTTGTAGAACAGGACAAGCTATGGCTGTGCGTAAACCGGGGACTCTTTGGAAATGAAGTGCGTAGTTGGTTTTGAATTGTGATCGTGTTTGTGTATCCGTGTACCTGTGCTCATTGATATCAGTGTTAAAAGAGAACAATATTGTCTGTTTCGTGGAAGTTTTGTTCATTTCAGTGTTATATATGGAACAAATAAAAAGTACATAATGGTGATCTTTTTGAGCATACACACTATATGTGCGTCCTGTGTGTTTGTTCTGAAGTAGAGTTTGAACAGGCCCGATTACATTTTGGATCGGAAAGCTTATGTGTGAAATTAGTTCTATATCTAAATTACATTTTTCATTTAAATAATTATTTTCTTGCAATGATAATACATTAGAAGAACATTATTCAGATAGGCGTGCGTATGTATGTGCATTACTATGTGTTGTAATGGATAAAGCTTAAATGCAGAGGTCACATTTCAAGTGTCAAATCTGACACATCAACTTTCACTTCACATCAAAGCATCTGTTTATTTGCAACAGATCTATTTAAAACGACACATTATTTGAGGATGAATTCTTTCTAGATCCTGCCCTCTGCCGGAGACATAAAAAAACATCGCCACAATAAAACAATTCCTGTTATTTCCGCGCACAGATTGTTACATGGAAGCTGTCAACAGCTTCTACCAAGGACAGTCTGTTTAGCATTGGCACGGAGCAGCACATCTATTGCTATTCATAGGCATGTTCACAGAAACACGTTCATGCAGAGATTATATCACACATGAAGGACTCCACAGGTGCTCATAGCTTCAGCGAACAGCCTCCCACCACAACATTACCCTCAGTGGTAGTTGATGTTATTGTATTTTGTAATGTTATTATTATTATTATGTTTGAAAAGGGAAACCTTCGAGATATCACACAGAGGTATATTTTGGAGACGCTGGGGGCTGGCAATTTTTTTTACGTCGTGCGTCTGACGTCAGCGCGTCAGCTGGTTTATGTTTACATCGCATCAATTTTTCTTAGGCAAGTTAAGCGTTGATTCAAAACATGCGTCCTCGACATTTACAACATACACGTTAATGTAATCGATGGGCATCGCTGGTCCGTACGAGACAACCGCCGAGCTCCGTGATCGCACGGTGAGCACAAATATTAACTGCGCAGTGAGACGCGTTTGAGTGCCAATGTGGCAGAGAGACGCTTTTGTTTACGTCCGTGGTGGCGCGTCTCGCGTACTTGCTATGCGTTTAATCCTAAACGTTTAAAACGGGCGTGGCCTACACGTTTGCGTTAGAAATGGGTTATTAGGTTAGGACGCGTTTATGAATGCATCGTTTTCCTCCCAAAAGCGTTCTCACTTTGTTCTGTGTTTTCATGCGTTTTTTATTATCGATTTATAACGACCGATTTGCTTTTTGCACGATCGTGTTTTGCACGTTCGTGTTTTTGATGTAATGTTCAGACAGACAGACAGACAGGCTGCCAGACAGGTTGACTGTGTCCCCGTTCGTGTTGTGGTGTCACCAATGAACGTTTGTTTGTTAAAAATAGGTGACAGTACATCTGTTAAAATAAGTAACAAAGACAAGTGCAACCAGGCAGATGTGATGGACTTAGTGTCTATTTTCTGTCGAGTTGCCATCTGTAATGCAAAAAGCCAAACTTTACAAGTATGAACTGTTTCCTGTTTCTCCAGAATAGTTCACCCTTTTCTTTACACTTTGTCAGTTTTGTACAAGGTGCTTATCTTGGTAACCTACTCAAGTTGACCTGCTGTCTGTCTCCTTGCCAGAAGGACAAATAAACACAATCTAACTGCAGCTTCCGCAGTGAGTTCTGCTTGTTGAGAAACAACATTGTACTGCTTTTTCCTTGGCATTGTCTGTCCTCTAAAAATAGAGCAAAAAATAACTAAAGGCAAGTTGCATTACAGTGAGTTTAGCCTTCTGGTCATATTTGCTGGTGTTTCAGGACAGATAACTGACATGCTGTGACTTATTAACATTTTCACTGTATTATTCTGTATTATTATATGTATTATTCAAGTATTATTCTCACTTATTACTCTATTGAAACTGTCATTTAACACTAAATGAAACATTATTTAAAAACTACTTCAGCTACTGCCATCTCTATTCTACAAATAGCATTGTGCTCGGTAATAAATGCTTCAATGTGCATTTTAGTTTTAGTAAATATTGTGGCACAATTGTGGTAAGATGTTTTGCAATTTTGTAATGCATTGATTTGCTATATTGTGGGATGACCTTTACACCTAACTTTTTGGTTGCATTGTAGTACTTGTGCTTCTGATTTAAACTTCAATTATAGACTATAGACCTGTTGGAGACACTTTACATTGAGTTACTGCTGTGATTCTGATAACACAGTACTAGATACTAATCCATTTGTATACCATGTCATACTTATTACTAACAGCATTTTATGCTGCATTTAGGCTAAAACATTTTCATTAAGAGTGATGCTTGGAAATGCCAGTGTTGGAATTGGCTGGACAACTTTCCCAGTGTTTGCTAAACCAGAGCAAATGTAAGGTCTTTTGAGTGGTTGCTAAGGTTGTTGGTCAGTTGCTAAGGTCTTTAGGGTGATTACTGCACCGGAAGAGCCTCAGTTTTAACCCTGATTTTGTCAATCATAAAGGAACAGTTCACCCAACAGTGATTGTCAAATTCTGTCATCGTTTACTCTTCCTCGTTTGTGAGCGAACTGTTCCTTTAAGTGTTTGCTGTTCTTTAGACGGTGATAGGCACGCCTCAGGTCTTTCTCTAGAAGTTCTTTACCCGTCGCCATGGGTGGAGCTGTCAGTGCAGGCGAGGACAATGACGAGTTGATTGACAACCTGAAGGAAGCCCACTACATCCGCTCGGATCTGGTGGAACGGGCCTTCAGGGCCATCGACAGAGCTGATTACTATCTGGAGGAGTACCGTGACAGTGCTTATAAAGACCTGGCCTGGAGGCATGGTAACCTCCACCTGTCTGCTCCATGTATCTACTCTGAGGTGATGGAGGCCTTGGACATGCAGCCTGGCCTGTCCTTTCTGAACTTGGGCAGTGGGACAGGATATCTGAGCACCATGGTGGGCCTTATACTGGGTGAGTATTTTTTTTTTTACTTTTTTAAAACAGGAACCTACAATTATAAAACATTTAATATGGTACATTTCTAAAACAAGCCTAATTCAACATATTTTCCCTGGAAAGTAGTTTGTGTGTAAAGGTTTTTATTTGAAGGCATAAACTAAGGTCTGCCGATATTTTAGTTACTGCTTTGCTTGTTATTTGAATGTTTGCCGTTGACACAAAGGGATGTTTACCTAAAATGTTTCCTTTATTTACTCACCCGCCTGTCATTTCAAACCTGTTTGACTTTTTTGTTTGAGTATTTCGTGCAACATGAAAGAATATATTTAGAGAAATGTCTCAGTGTTTTTGTCTTCATACCATGGAAGTAAATAGGTGCCACTATTTTTTGGTTACCACCGTAACTAAAAATGTTTTCTTCAGTGTCTTGCAATTTTAAATTTTAATATGTATAATGTTTTGTAGTTTTATTCAACATTATAGTTAATTTGGTTAAGGACCAGAATATTACAAAGAAACTGATGCATTTAAAATTTGTTAGTCTTTTTGAAGTGAAAACTCATTTTGAAGTGAAAACTCATTGGAGTCAATTTCGATTAGTCTAGTTTAGTGTTTTATACTCACTTGGTTTGCCATACATCTGAATTATAGTGACATCACTTGAAAAGCAAATTGGGATGGAATCATGTTGTTGATACCTGTAGGTCCGTTTGGTGTGAATCACGGGGTGGAACTACATGCAGACGTGGTTGAATATGCTTATCAAAAACTTGACTACTTCATCAAAACCAGTGACAGCTTTGACAAGTGAGTTATTACGCATGTCTGATAACTTTTACTTGGTATTGTAATAGAATGTGTTGCTTAATGATTCAGTTGGGTGGGATGGCTGCAGGTTCGAGTTCTGTGAGCCCACCTTTGTCGTGGGGAACTGTCTGGAGATCCCACCAGACTGCAGGCAGTATGACAGGGTTTACTGTGGTGCAGGAGTCCAAAAAGACTATGAGAACTACATGAAGAATCTGTTGAAAGTTGGCGGCATCTTAGTTCTCCCCCTGGAAGATAAGGTAAGTTTGTTTATTTATATGCGTATGCTTCTCATATGTGTATATTTAAAGAAACTTATATAACAGTAGAGACCATATGACCTCATATGACTTAAATTATAAATGGCAATAAATTATATAACAATAAATTATAAAATACATTTTTTTCAGTTTGAATATAATTTCATTATTTCATTCCCAAAATCAACAATCAGTACTTGAATGGGACTATTTGTAATTATTGTAGTTAATACTGACTTAAGGACTTAGTATTTGGACCAAGCTGCTCTCTGTTGCAGTTAACCAAGATAACCCGCACAGGTCAGAACTCATGGGAGACTAAGAAAATCATTGCTGTTACTTTTGCTCCACTGGTTCAGCCCAAGCAGAACATCAACGGCCGGCCTAAATGTGTTCCTTTACGTAAGTGCGTTGTGTAGTCGACCATCTTTAGGCCCGACTAAACCACCCCCAACAACTGAATGACACTCATTGCAAAAAATACAGTTTTTCATACAGCGTATTTTATTTATCAGTGATGTTAGTAACTTTCCTGAATTCTAGACATGTGACCCAAAAACTTATATCGGAATCTTTTTTTGTTAAAAAAATTGCAAGTTAACCCCTGGATCATCACAATATCTTTGTGTAAATAGGCATTTATTCTAAATAGCTGTAACAGTTTTGAAAAAAAAAGAAAGGAAGTGAATTGTTTTTCAGAATCTTGTCACTCTTAACCAAATATACTATCCATTTTGTTTAAATAAAAAATGTGTCTGAATGCTAAATAGAAAAATTGACAAAAACTTAACATTGATAAAAATTCTCTTCTTTCCAGCTATTTTTGAGGTGCGGACATTACAGGACCTGACTCGCATTGCCATCAGGCACACTCTGCGCCAGCCCGTGGCCATGGGGGAAGGACGTACAAAGAGACGCGTGTCTTTTCCAGGTGCTCGGGCTATGCACCGCTACGGCCCGCGGTTCGAACGCCGGCGCTTCTGTCGTCGTTTCTACAGGCAGTGTGTCAACTCTGTGGTCCTTCATGACTCCATGATTCCCACCGCAATGGACGACTGCAACTACCCCGGAGGAGTAGAGGAGGAAGAAGATGAAGTGGAGGAGGAAGAGGAAAGAGGTTGCCGCAGGGTGAGGGAAGACCTGCCTGAAGAGGATGAGGAGGGGACAGCTAGTAATGAAGATGAGAGAGGCAAAGGTGCCCGTGCCGAGCCTCCGGTGAATATCTTGAGGGAGAGGATTTTAAGACTTCCGTTACCTGAGCCTCTGAAGATGTATCTGCTGTATTACAGGGAGAAATGAGATTTAATGAGACGTAATGAGACGCAGTAGGTGCGGCGTAGCGCTAAGACGATTAGCTGTAAAGAAAAGCCTTTCTGTTCTTCTCTTCAAACTCCTTGAATTGGATTAGCATTACAATGAAGTCCTCAGTTAATGACATCATGATATCCATATCCCAACGAGAAGCTAAGCTACCAGATTCGGGATGTACAGAAATGGAACTAGACCTAGATTTCCTGAGCAGTTGGCATCACCTGAGCTGCTGTTTGAGCCTGTATAGTTTTAGCATTCCCTCAGTTGAGATGATCCAGCATATGTGTATCCCACCGCATCCCTGTCCCTGTGGGAATAGCACGGATTTGTGTGAGAGCAGCGTCGCTTTTGGAATGTTGTACAGATTGTATGATGGACGGTATAGTTGAATATTTTTCTATAGCTTTACACAAGACCCCAAAGTTGGCCCTGTTTCTTTCCCTCTTCTCCTACAATAATTAACAGTGTGTGCATGTGTACTGCACCAGCAGTGTGTCAATAATACAGTCTGTGGTAGTGTGTGCCTCGTATTACTGTAGAGTTACATTTGGTAGAATTTCAGGTAGAATTACATTTGACACATGCATTGTGATATCATCGCACCATTTTCACAAATGACACAAAGTTTTGGCCCCGTTATCACAGTTATCAACCCTCAGATTGAGACACACAGTAAAATACATTATCAGTGTGTCAAGCGATTTTACAGTTGTACTGTAAAAATTGTTGAATAAAGAGAAAACATTTGTAGTGAAATTCTATTTATTGGTAATCACAAACGTTTATGAAGCACTAATACATAAAGCACTTTATGTAAAGGTGTTTTGTCACCTATATGCTACAAATTTTCAAAAATGCAAAAAAAAGCAACTACTGAGAAAATTTAAGGCCTTACACAGGAATTCTGTCTGGCATTTTGTTTGTGTTTTTATAGTCCTCCCAGACATGAAAGAAAAAATACCCTGTGCATTTGACCAAAGCATTGAAATCTGTTTTTTTGTACATCATTTTGATGATAGGAACACCTGCAGCGTAATACAAATCTGAGCTTTCAATAGTTGGATCTGGTCATTTTAGGGTGCAAATTCTAAACTGCCCTTGATGAGATCAATGCTTAAGTAGCCCTTTGAATCCAGGCTATTTTCATCAACAATAAATTATTTTGCTTATCTGCAGTACAAGCATATCTACCAGGTTTTGCTTTAAAAGATTGTGTGCTTGTAGGTAATAGACCCTTCAATAAAGTTTGCACACTGAACAACTGAGCAATGTTACTGTTAATTTTTCATTATATCCCACTTGTCATTTTCTATTGTTTTATAGCTTCAGTCTGTAACAACTTTACCACCATCACTGAAATGAAGTTGCAGTCATTTGGTAAATTTAGCAGTAATTCACGGATTACAAAATCATTGCACAAGCCTTTTTGTGGATGCATATAACCCAAAGAAGGGTAAAAAAGTAAATAATTCAGATCTTAGACAAATCAGGACAATCATCATTTATTTACTAAACGATTTAAGACATTGAGAGTTTCAATCTGCAATAAAAGATTTATTTTAAAAAAGCATTTTGGTAGGAAATAAATCAGTGAATGAATCTTGCAATATTGTACTTGTGTTGTTGCTTACAATTGCAGAACTCATGCGTCACTGAACACGGACAAATATGTAAATTGGAGCGGTGGATTGCAGACCTGCAGATATCTGTAATGTTTTAAATGCACCTTTTCATGCTAAATATATGTTAAAGCAACAGATGTATGCAGCATCACAGTCAGACATGAACACCGATTACACAGTTAAAATATAAAATTTACATTTATTATTAATTGCATCTAAAACTCAAAGGGACAATTTTCTGGCCACTATATAAGAAACAGCATCAGGATTTGGAAAACATATGACAGACTGTATTGAATATTTGATAATGTAATCTAGTAAACACAGAAGAAATTAGTTAATCACCTGGTTTATCAGTTGTTCATATGCAAAAATAAATTTGTACAGAACTTTAAATAATACATATTCAAAAAATAAATCTAAAACAAATGTAAGACCATTAAAAATCTACAATTCCTTATCAAATTGACTGGTAATAAATTTGCCTTTTATTGTAATTGTAACTGTATTATTATTTTCAATACAACTGCAATGATAATGCAGAAATATTTACATGTCTTAATATACAGTATGTTCTAGGGTAACAGAACCCTACAATAGCAGCAGGCAATGGTATTACCATCAAGTGTAAGTTAAAAGAGGGGCAATTTGAACAATTTTCACACAGAGACCATAAATCTATGTATTACTTTCGTCACGTATTTTTTAAGACGTACTGTTAGTTTTCAAACCCATGTGAAATGTCAGCATTAAATTCAAGCCTTCAAACATATTGAGAAGCATGCGTTAAAAAGCTTCATTGATTTGAATTACAGCTTTTACTTTCACTTTTAAATATCCAGCAGTCAGGTCAAGGGACTTTCAGACCAATAAGACATCTGATCATTTCCAAACTTAATGAAAATCTAAGGCACCTTGGAACCCTGATATTTTTAGTGTGTTTGTAGTGATGAACTTTAACCTCTGAACCTTTGAACTAAGACAGAGAAAAACAGTAGCGCTGATTGCAACAATAGTTCACTCAAGAATATCTGTCTGGCTATTTCTTTCCATCATGCTCCGCTTAAAGTCTCAGAGAAAAGGCTTGAAGAGGTTGTTTCAGTCCTGGCCAATAACGTAACCGGCTTACTCTTTAGTATGACAACAATACAGCGTTTCTGTGGACAGAACTAGCTCCAGACTCCAGATGTGACAGGGTGAAATTTGTTCATCATACTGGACAAAGAGACAGACTAAACACATGGGTATGACGTCCAGATGTTGTTTCAAATTTTCTAAAGACCTCACACACATTTATTTACACACTAGACAATATTTTGGTGCTAAACAATGGAATTTCATTTTCACTGTATGGCGAGTTGCAAGACGTAAAACTAACAAACAGTCGCTACAGCACTCTGGAAATCACCAATTTTTGCTTAGTATTGCATTATTTGCATTACAACATGGTAAGTGAAGATTTCAAGCATTTAAGATTGGACCTAACAGTGGGTTCATATAGTAGACTATCTTTTTAAATCCTGATTAATACAGGACTTCATTAGTAACTGTTCCATGCCAAGTCTAACTTGTGCATCTTTTGGTCCTTTAGAAGTGACAACAATATAGATGCAGGGCTTCACAGACAGGCGGCTTCACTTTGGCACAAGGCCACGGGACTGCGGGTACAGAGGGGACCCTGAGCCGGACAAGGGGCTGCGAGTTGCAGTAGGGGTGCTCACCTTCTTGCCAGTTTTGGGGCGGCTGTGAGAGAATTAAAGATACATTGAAAAGGTACATGAAAGAATAAAAAGGTAGTGAACGAACTGTGCAAGTGGGAATAGAAACAAATTCTCACCCAGACTTTGGTTTTTTGGAGAACCCAGCTGCAGAGGCAGAGAGGCCTGGACCGGAACCCCAGCCCAGGCTGGAATGGAGCCCAGAAGCATCCACCTGGATCTCGTCCTCCTCTTTCAATGCGTCCTCCAGAGCTGCAGCTACTGTCGGCGCAATAACCGGCCCCTCGTAGTCTTTTGTGGTCCGGGTGGGAAGATCCAACTCCAGTAGCAAGATATTCTCAGCCTGGAAGATGAACAGAAAGCATTAAACATAAAGCTAAAAACAGAAAGCAATGGAGCTAGGATAGTCAGGAAAAAAGAAGCTGTAACTTTTGTGTTGTGCTTTGCAAAGGATTATGGGAACTATGTCAGCATACCTTGTATCTGACATCAGGCCGGATCAACATTGCCATGCGGGCATGCTGACTCAGAGGCCGTCTGTACCCGACTGCAGAAACCGGCCTTTTCATCATCTGCTGGTCACTGATAAATTAAAAAATACAAAAGAAATATTTCAGCTACATGTTTCTACAATGATCCTAAAAAGAATTCTCAGCTCTGAACACTACATCAGTAACTTAACCCTAGTGTTATCCATCATACCTTTGAATGCGGGTGATGGGGGTCATCTTCCAGATGTCATCTTCCTCATCAAAAGTGGCCCTCGTCACAATCTTGTTCTTTTCCTCCAGTGAGATGAAGTTCTCAATAATCAGATGTCTGGTGGATATTAAACAAATGTTGAAACCCAATCTGTTAATAGCACTCAAAAGCTGTCCCCTAAAGGGCATCATACCTTTATACACTAGAGAGTGTGAGTGTGAATGAGTGTGCATGTGTGTGAGTGTGCATGTGTGTGTGTGTGTGTGTGTCTGTGTGTGTGCGTGTGTGTTTGAATGAGAGTGTGTTTGAGTGAGAGTGTGTTTGAGTGAGAGTGTGTTTAGCATTAAACTGCTGACATTTGTTATGCAATAGATGTTTAGTCCAGGTTTCCAGGCAGTCTGTCTCTGAGTATTTTTAAAGGTTAGTTTTCAAAATTTAGCCCTAGACACTGGCCACTGCATCCACATATGACTAAAACTTGATTGTTTATCAAGTTTATCATTCTGAAAGCATTATAAACTAGCTACACAACAGGTAATTGAAATAAAATTTGTTCCTAAAGGATAAAGAAAGGAAAGACAGGGAGTGTTGTGAAGAAAGATAATGTGGGCTGTTAGTTTACACACTTGAGTTTGAGTTCTCTGGTCAGCTCATTCTGTGTCTGCTCCAGTTCCTGCCTGTATTTAACATGTTCATCCTGGGCATCCTGAATCTCTGCCTTCACTGACTGCAGCTTGGAAAACAACTGGAACAGAGCAGAAAGAACAACAAAAAAAGATATTTATAAGAATAAGTGGAATAATATAAGAATAAGAATAATGTTCTTAACCAGCAGTGTCAAATCCTGCAGCCCTACTAAAACACACTGAAGATCTTAATTAAGGTTTAATTAAGGTTTAAACTCTGCAGGTCTTACAGTGGCTTTTCAGGCATCTGATTGGATTTTAAATGGTCATACCTTTTTAAGTTTTTTGGTCTTGATGTCAACTTCCTGTTGCAGTGAGCTGTACGTCTCCTTCAGCCCGAGTGTCTCCTCATCGCGACAATCCATTTCCTGCTGGATCTCCCTTTCTCGCCTTTTCTGCTCACACACATTATAAACGAAGAAACAAACAATCGGATAAATGGACTCTTTGTATTTTGTATGTTACCACTAATACAAGGTTAGTGATTTATTCAGCATCTCACTAATCAAATCAATCACCATCTTTGTGAAGAGATTTATTGACCTTGGAATACAATAAAAGGCTACTGCAGTTTTTTGTAATGTGTGTAAAAACAGTCCTTCTAAATGCAGACCAAACGCTGGGTCTAAATATTGCAATAGGAATGAATGCTTAGATCATCAAAAATAACATTTCCAAGAATATCCTCAACCAAACTACAGGCTCTCCTTGAAACAACCTTGAAACAATGAAACACAACTCTTACCTGTTCTGCTATCTCCTTTCTCTTCAGCTCCAGGATCTTCTGCTGCTCATTGGTGTGGTCCACAATGTTCTTCCCTCCAACCAACAGCTTGCTCTCCATGGCCTGAGAGACAAACAACAGATAAGTGCATATCCTCCTGATAAAAGAGTGCATCTGTAGCCTGAATTCAGTGCGATGAGATACAAAGACTAACAAAGAACAAAACACTAATTTCACTTGTCTTGGCTGACTGCCCACAAAAATAAACTGTGTGGATTGATTTATAAAATAATTACTCTATGTTTGCAAAGTCATTAAAACAGCCAATTAAACAAATTGTTAAATCACTAATAAATATAATGTGCTTTTCCAAATTAGGATGGAAACAGTGTTCATTTTTTTACCCGTATTGTGGTGTTTTTACCTTAACTTTGGCCGCCAGCATCTCTGATGCCTCCTTCTCTTTGCGGAGATCATTCATCTTTTTCTCCTTCTCTCCTAGCAGCCGCTGTTTCTCCTCTGCCACCAGGCTGTGGTCCTCCATGATGGCCTTCCTCTCCTTCTCCAGCTTGTCCTGTTGCTCCCGCCAATAATCAGTGATGCTCTTATTATCATCTAGTCCTTCCTCCTCCTCCTCATCATCATCATCTTCATCCTCATCTTCCCCATCCTCCAACTCCTCTCCTCCTTCTCCAACCCTCCTTCTTCTTCTTTTTCTCTTCTTCTTGCCAGATCTTTTCTCCAGCTGTTCTTTCAATCGGGCAATCTCCTCTTGAAACTCTCGAAGGAGAGCATCCTTGGGGTCTTCGTTGATGTGGGGCTTGTTCTTGATGTTCTTTGCACGGTTGGCATAACGTAACGTCGTCAGAGTCTCCTCTATGTTGTAGGAGGCTGGTCCAATATTGGCCACCATGACCGTCCGGGCATTTCCACCCAAGGAATCCTGCAAAAGTCGTGTAAGTTTGGAGTCACGGTATGGGATGTGGGTACTTCTTCCATCCACAAGTGCAGAGATGACATTCCCCAAAGCAGACAAGGAGAGGT
Source organism: Yasuhikotakia modesta (assembly GCA_036877545.1). NCBI lineage: Eukaryota > Metazoa > Chordata > Actinopteri > Cypriniformes > Botiidae > Yasuhikotakia > Yasuhikotakia modesta. Next base: position 27,618 of record JBAJNP010000498.1, read on the forward strand.
TGATTTTGGTGGCCTCTTTCAAACGTTCACCCTGTGCACCAGTTTTAGTCTGTCTTTCACTTCCTGCCAGGTCAACAAGGTTGAGCTTCCCAACCCGGATGTGGTTCTCCCCATCAGGGCCCAGCTCACTACACTCAATTGTGATGACAAAGATAGCATGAGAACGAGAGCTGTGCTCGTTCATATTGGTGGCACCCACAGAGCGATTCTGGTTTCCCACATTCATAACATGCTCAATCTCACGAACGCTTTTGGTGACGAATGAAGAGAGATCTTTAACATAGACGCCCGTATCGGGCCTCTCCTTGAGCTCCAGGCGGCGAAACTGATCCTTCGATAAAAGGTCCCTGATCTCCTCTTGATAGATCTCCAAGTATGAAGCCCTGACCAAGTACTGCTGATTCTGCGAGCGAGAGATGTGAGTGAAAATGTGTTCGAAGGAGTTGGGAATGACGCCCCTTCTGTCAGGATCATTGCGCACCCCTTCCATCGTGAACGTTTTTCCAGTACCGGTCTGGCCATAAGCAAAAATGGTTCCATTGAAGCCAAACAGCACAGAGTCCACCAACGGACGGAAGGTCTCGTCATACAGTTCCATCTGCTTAGAGCTCCAATCGTAGACGGAATCAAAGGTAAACACTTTGGGTTGATCGTGAGAGGACGTACCCCGAGGGTTGCGGACAGCCACCTGCCCTAACTTCACATCCACAGAGACGACCCTCTCAAAGTTGGCGACCCGCTCTTTCTCATTCATGGGGCGACAGCGCACCACCACTTTCACCGATTCAGAACTTTTGCTTTTAGACATTTTGACAGCTTATGGATCGTTCATACAGCTTTAGTATTACTTCACAGTGACGGTAATGCCAGGATTACAGCCTGCAAAAAATAACAACATGCTGTGAAATAACAGTGTTCGGTTAAAAATGTACCATGTCAATAAGTTAGAATGAACAAAACACAGAATATAATATATTAAGGACAAATGCACAGACATTATTATTATGTACTGCAGAAACAAACTGATTATGTCATAAGTGACTCTATGTTCAAGTTCACCATAACTTTGTTTTATAATTTAAAATAATACCCAGCCACCATGCTTAACCAGTATACAAATTTCAAGCAAATGGGCTGTCTAAATATTAATATTAATAATATATTAATTAATAAATCGATTATTGAATAAAAGATCATATAGATCATAATAATACAATATTTACTACTGTTCTTGACTACCAGATTTCGACCTGAGACAGATCTACTAATTTATCATTATTCATTTTTAGTATTGCTATAATATAAAGGACATAAATACGCAATTTTATACGAAACAGACGTTTATGGTCATTTGTCGTGTCTCTATTACATAACTAGCCTAATCCATCAAGCACATTAGCTGTAGCAGCAGTGCTAAGCGCTGCTTACCCAACAGATGATTACATCAGATCCTCTGATATCATTTAATCTCAAATATCTGTCTTTAATTCTGTAAATCTGGCTTTATTTGAGTCTCTCGTGATCTCGGTTGTCCTGCACGAAAGCGAGAGAAATACAGCAAAAACAAATCACAGGATTAAACGGGAACGATCGCTTTTATGGAAGAGTGCCTCGTTTATCCGAAATAATGCTATTTGATTGTAGTTACCATTTTATACTGCATTTAACACTGGCTGGTCATGTCAATAAAGTGTATTAGTGGGAACGAGGATCCATAGAGACTAGAAACAAGCGGCCTGGCAACGCAAACAAACAAACGGCTCCCATCATTACACAGAAGAAACCGCATATATATACATAAACGATCCAGCTCACCTCCAACATCCTCAATGCTTTATCCTGTCGGTTACTCAGACGATCCCAGACGCCATATCCATCACATGCATATATCTGTCAAATCCACCAGGCGTTACAAATGGACTAAATCACCCGTATCTCAATGCACGAACTCTGGCAGCCATGTCTGAGTCTATTAGATCAGTGCAGGAGGAAAAAGGGAGAACTGATCCCCCTGCAGGCCGGGAAGGATCTACCATTGCGCCTCCAAAAAAATAGGCTTTTTTCAATAATGGTTTATGCGTGTTGACAGATAGTTTTTTATGTAGCGACTTTTGCTAATCCCATGCTACGTTTTTGTAAAGGTAGTTTTGTAGACAGAGTTTGTTTTTGCAAAAGCCCTGTTATATATCTGTGGAAAAACTCATTACATAGCAAAGCAAAAACTTCACTCATTTTAAAATTCTCCAACACTCTCAATTCTTGTTTTTTTTTTCAATTCTACAAAGTTAAAGAACGTATAAAACTAAAGAAAGTCGTTTTACACAGTCAGAAAACTGCTCTGTTTATTGTTTTCATGGAAAGATAAACTAATTTTAGGAATGTTTGTCATTGGAAGTACAAAATTATTAACAACTAGCTTAAAACAACTAAAAAACAGCCATTTACATTTCAAAACAAAACCAGGATCAGTTTCAGAAGTCTATGACATTCAATTCACTTTGATACACAATTACAAATGTGGCCCTATTCGGTCTTTACCATTCAAGTCATGCATATTCAGTTTCAGACATAAGACACACATCACATGGTGCCTCTTAAGGTCTTACATTAGCTTCACCTTACAAGTGCAAATTCTAACCTCTAATATACTTCTAAATCTTAAAGCCCTCTTTCCATCTGCTATAGTTAGCCTGGACAGCACCAGATACTAACTGCCACATAAGTCAGTTTCCTTAAAAAATTAAGTCAGTAAATATAACTGTCCCATGCAGTAACAACAAACCACTACAAATCTGTGAGAAAGCCGTTCTACACCATTCAGGTTTGGTTTTGTGTAGTAGATGGCTACAGTAGATTTTAGGAATGTAAAAGTCTTTATTTTCCCTTCATGTTTGGTATTAATACTTAAATTAAAAACTAAACCCAATTTCCTTGTCCAAAATCTAGTCAGATAACCTAAAAACATATCCAAAAAATCCTTTGATAGGATTTTATTCAATCCTATCAAAGTCAACTCCAATATTGTCCCAGAAAGGTCCAAAGGGATTCCCATCCTGCACCAGAATTAACGGGCTGCATTATTGTACGTGTATCATCATGATGCTTTAGGAATGCGATGCATGCCTTCATCCTGGTAAGAATATAAATGCAGTTCTAGAAAGATTCCAGTAGATGGCAGGATTTCTGCACAATTGGCCATAACTTTGCTTTGCAGAAACAACGTATATACACAAAACCATTAGTAGTTGATCATTAGTAGTAGAATAGTATTGATCTATTTCACACTCTAAAGGGGGAAACAGACCCAAATATTGGGCAAAGCGGTTACCTTCATTGGACAGGTCTTCTTGTCAGGACTCCTTTGAGCTCCAGACTCAAATAGGCAGCTCTCCGGCCGGTATTTTTTCAGTGGCTTTAATGGAAATACTCCCTATAAGGCACGTGCACCTGCTCCAGACGGAAAGGGAAACGTGTCTTTACTATTTAGCTTTTCTGGTTGATCTAATAATGTCAGATCTGAAATGTCTAATGAAAGGCATGAAATGTGTTTAGAGGCTCCCGATGGCTTCAGTGTCAGAGATGTGAATGGAGTGACGTGCTGCTTGTGTTTATGTTTGTGTTTATGTTTGTGTTTATGTTTGTAAAGGGGGCGCGTGGTGTCGGTAAACAATCCACGGCGGAACCGCTGGAGTTCGATTCAGCATTTTGGCAAAAGCCAAAGATCCGAGAAAATGATCCGCTTGGTTGCCAAACCGACCAAAGACAAAGATGCAGAATAAATGCATTTATTATTACAACACGACACAGACAAATATAGCCGCTTATAACTGCTTGTTTAGTATTATTAGTAACTGCATGTTTATTATTATTATCAGTCCTCGTTTGATCGTATTCACCTTATAAAGTAACTAACTTCATCTCCTATAAGACTGAAAAACAGCTCTAGGTTTCTCAGATGCATGACAGCTCTCATTACCCATGCATGGACAATAGAGAATGTATCCATTTTCATCCCACTTGATCTCTGCAGATTGTATAAATGTGTTGGAATGAAGAATGTTAGTTGGTACGGGAAGTATGGAGGACCAAACCTGCAGCAATTTACAATTAATAATAGACCCTGTAAGGACAATAAAGTTAAAACATAGAGAAAACATAACTACAAGAAAAAATAATAGAAAATATCTAGTTTCTGTCTAATTCGAGATTAAATGTAATAAAAAAACAATTTAAAGCATTTGCATTTGTCAAAGTCATTTTTTCCTTTATTTTTCTATTGTTTCATTCAATATTATAATATTATATTTATTATTATACAATAGCACTTAAATAGTGACAGTTATGAGTCTTTTCTTTTAGTGAGATACTGTACATTGCTCTGATAACATTTTCTTTGTAGAAAGGCTATTGGCAAAAAACTATTCTAATATTGATGAAATGCCTGTAATGTTTGCTGGGGCCTTTACTGAAAACTACATTAAAAAATAAAAGAACTCATATATATATATATATATATATATATATATATCACTAAAATGTTTTAAGCACTTTTAAATGAAAAGAATCTTTAAATGAAAGAAAATCTTGTTTTAATCTTAAAGTTTGAGTTAAGTCAGTCTAAGCAAACAGACTCATTCATTTCTGAGACAGATACTGTCATTAATTGAGACAGATACTGTCACAGATAACTAATAACAAAGTGGAAAAGCACATTTCCTGTGCACATGCTAGCCAATGAGCCTCAGATGGACTGTACTTGTATTATTCTATAATGATAAATTGATTCATCATAGATGAAACTAGTTTATGCTTAATCTAAAGTTCTTTTATAAAGACCATCATTAAAAGCAACGTATATGTGTGCAACATGGTTCACCACCCATCCATTCATAGAAATTCAGACACTCCATGTGGCTAATCATTAGCATGTATTGATTGGTTAATATTTAAGCAAGTACTGAACCAGCATTATGTTCACTCAATGTTCAAAGTTAAATTCCTTCAACCACTTGGTAACTTTTAATAAAACATTTAACTTTTAAAAGCCAGTTATCACAAAGATAACTGGCTATTAAAAGGGGTTTGGTTATGGTTTGCTAAGCCCCTAAAGTAGAAAATTGTAAATTGAAAAAAAATAAACTGTCTTTAATACACTTTTCTTTAATACACAACTGAACATGACTAACTTTTACATATTGAAATTAATTTATCAACATATAAATATTAATTTATTAATTAAAAAATTATAAATGAATCATATTGTTTTAAATCTATATGATTTTCCTAAAGTCAAGGCAGGATGTTGACTGACAGAACTTACTCCCCATTCATTTGTTACAGTATAGGGGGAAAGAACACAGTCAAACTGCAAACGGTTACATTTCTGTGTTCTGTAGCTTTGAAACAGTTTAGGCTGAATGACAGCATTTGAAATGACATTTGTGAACTGCCCCTTTAAGACCACAGTGCCCTGTAACGCTCATATATACCTCTGTTCGTGCTTCATATCTTTCATCATTTCCTCCTGCACTCTGTCATCATGTTTCTCTCTTTCCTGTGTCTACTGCCTACCATTCATCCCTGCTCTCTAATGGCCTGCCCCATCCCCCATTCACTGAAACTTCACGTGCTCACACACACGTTTGTACAGCTATCTTTTGGAGGACATTCATTAACATTGTATAATCTCTAGACCTTTACCTTAACCTTAGCCATGCCTAACTCTAAGCCTTACCCTAAACCTAACATTAACCTAAATCTAACTTTAACCCTAAAACAACATCTGGACCCTCAAACAGTCCTTTAAAGGGGTTTTCAAAAATAAAGAGCAGCCAAAATGACCTCATTTTACCCTCTTTGTCCTCATTCGGGTGAGGTCTAATATTAGTTACTATTATATGTACTATTAAGTACACACTCCAGACAGATGATTGTAATGATAATACACTGAGCTTTAACTCTCTATCTGTGCAGTTCTGAAACTTCCTTCAGGTAAGGAAGCGAATCAGATCTTCAAAGGCCATGATGTTGAGGTTTAAACAATCGCTTCTCATTGTATGCTCAAGCACAACTTGCACATACTGTAGCTTTCATGATGTGAGGAACAGCAACTTAGAGAGAGAACAAATGTTTCCTCTAAATGTGAATCTGACTAGCTTTTCTGACCAAGAATTTTCATGCTGGTTTAGACTGGCTTATGATGGTTTCTGCATAACCAAAGATGTTAGTTTTGGTACACATAGCTTGCCAAGGAACACTTGACAGTGTAGCTATTAAAAACACTTAGAAGGATATACTGGTGCTTTTGTTTATGTGGCATTAACATTGTTTTATTATGTAAAATGATTATTCATTTTCATATTAATATTAATATTAATATTATTATTCATATTAATATTTCATATTAATATAGCGCCCCCTTGCTGTTAATAATGACACCGAACTTATTGATGGACTTTTCATGAATTCCTTTACAACTCTAATCACATGCAAGTGTTTAAAGTACATCAAGTACACAGAATCATCTTATGAATGTTGCATTATCTGTTTCTAAATATTAATAGGAAGGACTGGTGGAGAACTGTGTGTGCGTATGGAGACCAATGCTGGGTCCACCCAAGTGTCTTATCAGGCATGAACAGACGAGCACAGCAGTGACGTGCTGAGGGGTGATACTGTTGCCCTGTTGCCTTTACCTTACAGCTCAGTGTTTCCTACCTTCACACACACACACACACACACACACACACTATTTCTCCCTTGTGTTCTCTGGTCTTTCTTTGATTTTGGAGCAGTGGTTCTCAGATATCTTTAGATAGCGGTTTAGTTTTTAGTAAATAAAACACAAAAAGTAAAGAAAATTAACTGCCAAAACAGTTACAAATACATTACTTTTTAATTGGTGTTTAAATGATCCTTATGTGTTCAAATAGCCTCACCTTATATCATTGTTGACTTATGGAATAATAAATGTTTTGTTTCATACCTAATTCTGCATAGTACAGACATCCACAGTGGACAAAAGAGCACCAGAGAGCGTGTTCTGAGAATATCTGAGAATATTAAAATCATACAAATGCTCTTTTGAATGCAATGCTACTTGCATTTTTGGTGGTTTGACACTGCGTCTAAGCTGTTTATCACCTTCCTCAGTAACATAAGCCAACCATCTGCTTTTAACCAAACACATAAAAACATGCTGCCCTTAACCCACTGCAGCCCCCGATTCAACAGTGCTGAGGGGGGAGAAGAGAGCCAGAATAGGACTGTTCGGCTAAGGAAATCCACTCCAGATGTGTACAAATCGCCTCTCGCTTAATTGCTATTGTTGTCATCAATGGCTTGTTAAAGGCGCTTTCGTGAGATCATGATGCTGGGAGATGACAAGCTCAAATGAGAAGATGTGTTGGATTTCATTATAAAGTTAGAGAACGATTGCAAAAGGGTGGGGCAAAATAAAAACACCAGGGACGACACCAAACCTGATTTGACTACCGGCTACTTACTTGTAAACAGCCACAGATGTTCCCCTGATGCCCTTCAAACACTCTCCTTGGTTTATTTTAGCGTGTGTGTGTTTCCACCTTTCTGGTTCCTGTCATCATGGCATCCATATAAAGAGGCAAATATCGGCTTTGTGAGTCCCACTGTTAATCAGAAAGTAATTAGGAGTTGGTTGAAACAGAATGGAGGGCCGACTTTACTTTGAAACTCACTCTCCCCTTGTTCCCCATAATAGTTTTTTTACAAGCACTTCTGAGGTGGAGAGAGGAGAGCTTTTACTGGTATGTGGCATTTCACAGAGCACTTTAAAATCAATCTGGAGCGTCTAAATGACAGACCAACACTCCACTGTAATCAACCTGAATGAAGCCCAGCTGCAACACTGGAAAATAAAACGTACACAAACAATCAGATAACATGTTCTCCGCTTGGGCTTGGTAATAGCTCCTCTTTTTAAACGGATGCCAGTGCGTATTTTAAATGTAAAGGACCAAAATATTGAATGTGTGTAGGTTTGTTTGCATGTGTGAAAGAAAGCGAGGGGGACTTTGTTAGTTAGTAAACACAGCCCAGAAATAAATGAGCTCTTTGAATTTTCATCAACATCCTTCTGGACCTAATCAGGTTGGGTCGTGTTCTGTATGTGGTTTCTGTATATTCCTTCAGTGTTTTCAAACTGCCTTGGTGGTCGGAAGCATTAAACAATATTTGATTTAATTTCATAGTACAAGAAAATCAATTACATTTGAACCAGCATATATAGAACAGAACAATGCACTTTGATTTACTTTCACTCTACATAGAACAGTATTCCCACACAATAATTTAGTATGGAACAATGTTGCTGATTTGCTAGTTCCCAGCATGCATTGCAGCATGACGTGGTTACAATTACAGACTTATTGTTTTGATGATTATGCTGTTCGTTTTTGGTGATATTGAGAGTTCATTTATTCATTTAATGATGATTAATAATTGTTACTGTATAGTTGACATTTTTATGTTGATGTCAATGGGCATCTATATTAAGCCTGCAAGATGTTTACCTTCTAAGAAAAAAGATTGTTTACGTCAAACGGAAGCAAAATGATGACCATGGAGTTTTTTTGTATAATTTATTTGCCCTAACAAACCTGCTGTTGCTTTTGATGTGAATTTATTGGTTGGTTGAGCCTTTTTATATTTATTAGGAAAACTAATTCAGACTGGCCAAAACTTGCAATGCATTATGTTACCTTGATGTTTTTAACTTCAACAATTCTTTATTTGTACAGCTGAAGGATTCACAATATCACATTTTAGAAAACAGTTCAAAGATGTTCTTTGTTATTCCAATGTACATTAGATAAAATGTCTATAATATACCCAAAGATCTATAACAAGGATTAGATTAGATCTAATCCTATAACAAGGATTAGATCTATAATATACCCAAAGATTATTGCAAGGACTATTGCAACAACACATTAATTGTGGCATATCATAGTTCATAGGGAATATTACATACATTTCTATGAATGTTACAGTTCATGTAACATTCATGGGTTTCTGTTTTATCTGATGACCGATCAAATCATTTCTCAATTCAGTTTTAAGAAGCTCTTCACTTTTTCAGAAGGAAGTTGGTCACAGGACAACCCACAAATCTTTCCTTCATCACTGTGAGCGGTGATGAAATTTTTAATACACTGATTTTTACATGTGCAACATTATTACAGAAGGGTGTAATAATATGATGCAATATATTATGTGATATGCTGCAGTCAACATCCTGTGTTCCTGTAGCTCAACAGAGCATTGTGTTAGCAACACAAAAGTTGTGGGTTTGATTCTCAGGAAACTGATAAATTGTAAATCTTAGATGTATGGAAGTCGCTTTGGATAAAAGCACCTTTTTAATGCATAAATGCAAACCTTATTAATGTGTTAAAAACCACAATAGATTCAAATATAAAGCATAACTCTTCTTAAGCTAATGTTTCACTCATTGACTAGCATCTTTTATTTAGGTAACTGATCGTATGCCAGTGTTTTTTTTTTTGTAGAAACTACAGCTGCTCACCTTTACTTTATAGTGTGAGAAGTTTGCCTTTCCTTCTCTTCACATAATCTGGGGAGTTTGAAGAACTTTTCTCTGACCACTGAACTCAGATCAGTTGTACTTCAGCTGATCTACTGATGCCTAAACACACTGACATTTTGGTAGCACCATAACAAAGCCTGTTAGCAATAAGGTCACAGAACAACTGATAAAATATAGATAATGGCACAGTTTAGTGTCGTGTTAAATACCATGTTTTTAACACCACAATACAGTTCATTAGATCACAAAACAGTCTTAGCAAAATATATGCACCCAAAAGGTAAAATAAAAAATGCTAAAACTTATTATAGCAAATTTTACATTATTTATATTATAGCAAACTCCCCAAATTTATATTGGTTTATAAGAACTAGTTCAAATCAGAGGTTAAAAAGTGAATTCTTATAATATACGGTTTACACATGGATTTTAGTTTATAAATTTAAGAAAGTGAACATTTAACATAGGTTTATATAGTTATATGATAATCTTTTATTTCCTGCAAGTTTTTTAAAAATAATTTCCTATATTAATTAATTGTAACTAATGTTTATAAACTATGTTTATATAAATCTTTAACCTTTTAGGGAAATGTTACAAACACTGTGTTTTCCTTTTAGAAATATTGCCATTTGAGCAAGATTATTTTCTTATTCTTTTCTTATTTGTTTTCTTTTTCTAAAGTACAGTGCTTTGGGTTTCCCCGTTAGATCTTGTACCCTGATGCCTTTATATATAGCAGTCTAAACTAACTGTGTTTATAATAACGTGTTTATATCTCGTTTGTATCTCGTTTGTACTGTTTGTAAATGATGTTGTGCAACAAAATATTAAGTTTAATACGTATTATTCAGTAAATATTAAACATCCAAGGTATTCTTTCCTTTCTTCTTCCTCTGGCGATAAATGAACGAAAAACGTTTAATTTTTCGTAAAGCACCTTTAAAGTCCTTTAGTCCAAATACAACAGAACGCATGTAACGCTTTTATTCGTTAAAAAGAGAAAGCGTTTTTCGTTTATTCCGAAACTGAAGAATAACGTAACCCAATTGTTATTAATATATAGATTATAATCTTGTCAAAGCTAAATGTACTTTAAAAGAGAAAACATTGCAAAAGCGTTTAAATCCAGATATTGTTCGTTAAGTTTAACATCTCTTCCGGACGTTCATTCATCCAAACGCTTTCTCATCAACTTCCCCCTACAGCTCAAACGAGCCGCAACAATTCCGTTTCAAAACTACCTGATATATGACTGCAGATGATAAACAGGCGTTTCATCTACATTTCTGAGCCATTTCTTTAAAGTTCCCGTTCATCTTAAACAGTTCCGAAACGTTAATAAAACATTAAGGTGGCAGAAGAGATGTTTATATACAGAACTGGGAGACGATTCGCTCTTTGGCACTTAGTACGTAGAGTGGCTTATATTGAAGCCCCTTGGTCCCCCACCCCCCTACACACACTCTGTCTCACACACACTCATCCACTCGCTGTTCGAAGAAGGGGGTTGGGGTGGTGAGGAAACGGGCTGGTATGCCCTGGAAGTAATCCCCCCACCCCCACCCAAAACACACACACAAGGTGAAATGGGACCATCGGTAAACTACACGTGGGACACCCTCCTTATCATTTCAAAGCCAGTCTATCCACAAGCACAACTACCCGTGGACAATACAGCAGCATATAATAAACATGTATGGACTGTATGGGCTTATTATTGATTGTTATTGATTATTGGAAAATGCATTATTAAATTTAGTGTCCTCATGACCATAATAAAGACTGAAAACTTTGTGAATGAAAGTGTTTTATTTCACATTTACAAACTTACAAGCATACACTTGATAAAGAATTTAGTATAAGCTACCTGTGAATTAGTATCTAAACAACGGAAACTGATGGGAAATACAGCTGACATTTAGAAAAATAGTTACACATCTTTTCTGCAAAACTATGACTGTTTCAATTTATTCCACGATTGATTATTATGTAATCGTTATGTGGATATAAACAGAGATTTATCAAAACGTATTGATAACATTTTGCGAAGCATCACAGTATAATGTATAAACTAGCTGGAAAGTCAGGGGACTTTCTAACTTAGTCACCTTGCATTAAACATGCCGCATTAAATTATTTAAAAATGCTATCGGCTTTCCAATTTTCTTTGCTTTCAATAATCGTTCACTTTTCAGCTTTATCAGCCCGCCCATATCCACCATTAAACATAACGCTGTGTAAAATACAACCTCTGAAAAACACACAACAACAGTTTACCAGCCCATGTAAAAAGTTTGTGAAAGTGGCCTGACGTCACACTCCCACAATGCTCGCGCGCCCCATAACTCTGTTGCTGCAGCCTGAGAAGCGCGAGACGCTCAGGCCCCGAAAAAAGAAAAAATAGAGAAAAAATTGGAAAAAATAATAAAACAACACATCGGGAGGAGAAAAACCGGGAACGGTGGCGTGGGGCTCCCACGGTAAGTTTGCGTTTGTTCGGTGCTGGAATGTTACCGGGGTTCCTTGTGAAATTGACTAATGCGGTGCTGGAAAGTTTTTGGTGGGCAACTGCTCGTTTTTTCTGCAAGTCCTCATATTGTAGCTGCAAGCTCAGCTGTGTGCGTGTTTTTCAATGAGATGCCGACAATTAATACAACTTTCTTACCGGTGATCAATAAGGGCGGTGCACGAGTGTTTCTTTCTCTCCAGTCGACGTCATTTATTTTTGGCTTATTTGGTAAAACAGCGTTGAGGCTCCTGGCATTTAATCTTTATTTACACGTTCGCTTGAGCTTCGGAAACTTAATCGATAAATACTCGGCGGATGCAGAACCTACAGTTTGTAAACTAAATGCATTTGCTCGATCATCGGCTCAGCTGTGCCGATTGATGTTCGGTGTCGTTTTGGTGTGAATGTCTGAATTTTGAGTCATTTCTGAATATTTATGCTTCACAGGGAGTTTATGCCTGTGCTGTGCCAGGGAACGTTTATGTTGAGGTTGAAACATTTGTTTATACAGATACAGTTGTTTTGTAACCTCTAACATTTGTTTAAATGTCTCTCGCGTGTATATACAGTTCATTTCTTGATATGAGAAAATTCGGAGGTCTAAATATACTATATACTAAACTATTTGTGTGTAGTTTTGTCTTGTGCTTCATGCTTACAGCTACGTGCTGCAAACGCTTCTCTTATGCTCGTCGTTTGTTTGCCACTGATCGGATGTTCCTGGGCGGAATGTGACTTTTGTGTGTTTTGCCATCTTTTGTAAAAACCTGTTAGTATGTTACAATGAAAAGTTATTTACCAAACAATATTGTCAGTCAGTTTTAATATTTTCACTCGTTTTAATATTCACGTACTACAGAAAACCACGCATGTCGCATTAAGTATCACACAACTGATAAATGAACTAAGTGCTTGATCAGTAAACATCGATGCATCCATGAACCTAATGCTTTAAGTACTGATACCACAAAACTGTCGTAGTAATACATCAGACAAGTGTTTTAAACACAAAACCCGTCATTTGACGTTCCTTCAAATATGATTCAAAACTTATGAACATTGCTGGGACCGATCTTCACTTAAACCAGTGAACGTCATTGCAACACTATGGCAAATGCTGTAACACCTGTAGCCCTGCACGCCACTGTCTCTTTCGTAAAAGCATGCAGTGATACCTCAAACATGTAAGATAAAGGTGAAAGCGTTTATTCAATATTACAAATACGAAGTTTTATATCATTTGCGCTTGTTTGTGCGGAAGAAATTGATCTGCATTATCAGTGACAGTCTAAAACATTTACGTTTGGACAGATGCATTCGATGTGAGTGAAAAACGAGCTTTTAAAGGGCTTTATAACAGTGATTGATAAAGAACAGGTTGAAACGAGTTGTTCATGTTTGGTGCTCCATCAAGGCCCTTTACTTCCACAGCCGCGAGCTACATAATAAGGAAATGGAAGTGAGAGCGTCACGAGACAGTGCTTGTGTTATTGCATTGCCGTTTCTTGCATGTTGAAACCCATATTGTTGAGTGTTTAGGTTTCTGCATTAGTGCTGGTAAGGGGGTCTTTTGCTTGCGTTTTTATAAGGGTTTGATGGAGGACAGCAGATAACGTCATGTGGAGTTTGCATGTCAAAGTATGCGCCTTGAATTTATATGTTGGTGTGAAACAAGTACCAGAATTTCTTACAATATGAAGACAGGAGGATTGCCTGTAATAATTCTTGTTTGAGCTTAAATTGTTATTTGATAAAATGGTTTGTGTGTTTTTTTTGTTTTGTTTTTTTTACAAATTGTGTCATTCTGCAATGCCATACAGTCTTGTTTAGAATATCAAAACAACATTTATTTGTTTGTTTTTGTTCTTTACATTTTTAAAACACCTTGTAAAAATAGAGGTCCAGCCTTTTTAAAGATATGTGGGCTGTTTGTTTTAGTGTTGTGCCTGCTTTAGAAGCACATTTAAACATTTGTGGGAAGTTTTAAACAAACAAAGTCCTTAGAAGTTTTGGTAAACTACTGTTTGTGTGTTCTGTAGAAAAACAGCTTACATGCTGCAGTCAGTGAGTGTGTGTGAGAGAGGGAGAGAGTGGGCGAGCGAGCAACAAGGGGGCTTCTCCTCATAAAACATCCCACAATTCCATGCTCCTCGATGGGTAACAGGCTGATTATCATGAGAAAGCACATCAGAGGGGTTAATAGGTAGGAAAGGCTTTGGAGAGCACAAACGCTACTTAATACCCAGTGTAGAATAGAGATTAGCTCTTATATCGGTCCTCATATCCTCCACTTACAGCAGTAAGAAGATGCTGAGATCTGCGTTACATTGTAGCTGTTTATCTAGTATCATAATGTAGTCAATGTGTGGCAGTAAAATGGGCATGTGGTTTAGTTTGTATTTGCAGTCATTAGCAAATAGGATGTATGTGCGACTCTTGGGATTATTTATGTGGGAAGTTCAGTATTTCATGAACGGTAGCAGTTCTGCTGTGTCTGCCCTGGTCTCTCAGTCACTCCATAAAAGAGGGAGGGGAGATAAAATCAGACCAAGTGCACTAGGGCAGTTTAACTCCTCCAAGCATCTAACACACCAAATCTGATTCCTATCAGTGAATGATGCCTAAAGACTGTTTTGAGAAATCCTTCTGTTTTTATGTTCAGAACACCTGTGGACCTTTATGACTGTAGAAACAAAAAGGAAATTGAAACCAATCTTTACAACCAATAATGCAAATGAGGGGAATTTTCTGTGCTGTTAAAATACAGTTTAAAATGCAGTTTAAATGCAAATGTTGCTTGTTAATGGCAGAATTCATGTTTTTTAAATTCAGATAAGCTGGCAGCAAATATTTCATGAGCTTTCAGTGTTGTGAATGAAAGTGTTTTGTATTAATTAGTAAGCGTGAGCCAGTCTTAATGTTGGTTCTCAATTTTTAGCAGTGAGCAAATGAGTTTGTAAAATTGTCTTATGAATTCATCAGCATTCATAATGCAAAAAAAAGAACATTATAAAACACTGTACTTTCAACTTAAGGGCAAAGCATCCTTTACACAGAACGTAGGAAAACATAACAGAAAATACAAGTCAGAATATGTTTGTAGCCACACAAACATCACACACTGTATCCAAGCACTTGTTTTCATGTTTAAATTGCACATGCACAAGGGAAGAAGGTTTTGTGGCTGGTGCACATTCTGACAGCACATGCAGTATGCAGTGAATTTACATAGTAAGAAGACGTTAGATGCTTGAAACGCAAACTAAGCCATCATACACCAGTAAAACTCTCCCTCTAAAGCAGCCAGGTGTGGCTTTTCAAACTCAGAGTCTATCCATCACTGACCAGCACTTGCTGCAACCCCCTTTTCTTTTTCCTTCAGATCTCCCTCGTTCCACCCCAAAGATGGCACGTATCTGAGTGACGTATCGCTCTCTTACTGTCTCTCTGCTGCCTTTGTTGTGGATTTATTTTCTTAATTCAGGAGATATATATTGTTTCTTAAGAGGTTTTTCTTTTTAATAAACTGATTACCTTGTGAATGTACATTTATATCTGCTGTGTAATAAAAATTAAGATATACAATTCTGTTCAGTAGGAAATTGTTTAAAAGTGTGTTTCAAACAATTTCGATGTGATTATCTGTGATTATCTGTGACTGCTTATTACGTCTGTTTTGAGAATCCAAAACTGGGTTTCTCTAGCAGAGATTAAAATAAATACAAGCGCCCAGCACCCTGGTCCTGTATCAGCACTCTAAGAACATGACAGGAACTATCACAAATACTCTCATGAAGTCATGATTTATATTAGTGCTTGATGTATGATATAACAGCGCAGTGCTGGTTTTTGCTTCTGCAGTGTGGCATTGTGGTCTCTAGCAATTTTTTTTTATTTGTAAAGCTCGAAAAGTGGTTCTGCATTTTTGGCCATTGCAAGTGCACTCTTCTTTATTAGTGCACATAAGTGTTTGTGCATAAGTGCAGCCCCTCCCCCACACACACCTAGTTTATCGCTTGTGTGTAATTTTCCTCCAGCTCACAGACCAATAGGCAAGTGTGTGTCTTAGTTTTTGTCTTACTTCATAGCTTTCTTACTTTTTCTTGCTGTGTTGTTGTTTAAATGTTGATTAGTTTATGATGGTTGTAATGTGCATCTGACAGTGAAGTGTTTCCTGACAGAAGATGAGAGTGAGTCGGTCTGGTTGTGTGCGGTCAGGTGCGTGTTAGGCAGAATCCATTGTTAGAATCTATTTCTCTACTGTGAGGATAGAGACACACCTGTTGCTCTTACTATCACTCACAGTTACACATAAACAGAAAGCATTAGCATATTAAGTCAGTTTACACCTGGATATTCTTTCCGTCTCTTCCCCCTCTTTCTCTCTCTCTCTCTCTCTCTTAAATTAAAATGCATAGTACTAAATTGTCACGTTTAAATGCTTGGAAACATTAATTAAAACTAATAATATTTAAGACTGTATATGTCAGATATTTATTTAACTGTGGCCACATTTATTTATTAATTATTCAATTAATTATTAATTACCTTGTGTTTTTTTTTAAATGTATACTATTCATTTTAGTTTTTGAATCCTTATGAACCATGAATTCTTTAAACAGAAAGTAAGATTGTCAAAATAAATAGTGTGCTAAAATATCTACACAAATAGACTGTCCCTTAGTTGAGTATAACCACTTGTTGGGGAATCAGTTATGTAACGTTGTAAGTTAGAGGATAAAGTGTTTAGAGTTTATTTTCAAGTGTATTTAGTTGAAGCTGGACACAAACACAAGCAGCTCTAGTGTGTGTCATTAAAGCAGTGATTGTTTTCTATCCGAACAGCTCGAGTGAGTTTTGCTTTTAAAGATGCAAAACCGAGTGTCTTCACCAGCTTGTATTTCACGTATCTCTGATAATCTTGAAAAATGTTGTCACTCTCTTTCTCTTGACAAGAGAACAGAAGAGTAGAAAAAGGACAACAAAGGAAAATAAATAGAGAGCTCTGGTGTTAACAAATGACCTCTGTTGCTCGCTTTCTTCTTCTCTTTCTCTCGCTCTATCTCTCTTGTCCTCACACAGTTCAGAACAACAACAGAGGGATGAGAGAATGAGAGGGAAAGTGAGGGAAAGAAATGAAAGTAGAGGGAGAGAGTGAGAGAGCCGTGGCTCTTTCTGTGTGCCCTCCAGTGGCAGTGTGAGTTTTTCAGCTTGATTGAAGGCCTCTTTTCTCTGCGGTGTGGTGTGAAAGCTGTCCTAATTGAATGATAAAGTGGGCCTGAGATGGAGTCCAGTGAATAGACAACAATACACAGCCTGTGTGTGGTAGAGGGTTTTTTGGTTCTCATCCAATCCACTCTCTCTCTCGCTCTCTCTCTCGCTCTCTCTCTCTCACCACACTGCAAGTGGGGGTTCTATTATCAAGCGCCCTGCTAGATCTGATCACATGACTCCTCCCTGCCCGCTCGGCCCCTCCCTTCCAGCCCAGAGACTGACCAATCGAGCAGCAACAGGGATGTTTCTCACCAACCATGTGGTTCGGTGCCTACATTTAGCAAGCAGCTGACTCACTGCACAACTCCTGCTCTCCCACACACCTCACCTCGGCTGCCGGATGCTGGCAGGAGAGAAAATTTCCCGTCCGTGCACTTTCAGTGAACATCGTAAATCTGCCGGCTTGGCTGGACAACTGTAACTGTAGAAGGGATAATTTTCATTGAAGCAAATCACTGTCTGCTGTTTAATCACATTCAGATGTTTGTTTCGTCATTCCATCGCTAATTATAACAGTGAGCAGAATGTTTTCAGATGTGATACTGTCCAGCTTTGGGATCAGTGATTTGAGGCATTTAATAGGGCAGTAACACTATTCAAAGCCAAATGGAAAAACCACAAGACATCACCAGGGATACAAACAGAAGTGTCATTGGTATAATGTTACACCCCTAGCACTTAATGTTGTTATAATTATGACAGCTGTAAAAAATGACTGTGCAGTTACAAAACGTTCCTCATTGAGTATGTGTTCATTAATGTTAAATGAACTGTTAAGTAACTGTTAAGACACAACTGCTTTGCATAATATTGCGTTGTTTTATCACGTGATAGATATGAGGCTAGATATAATTTTAGATGTTTATTAGATCTATTAGTTTTAATACTTCAAAAAGTTACATGTAGTTATTTTTAGCTGAATACCTATAACAGAAAGAATTCTGTCAGAAGCTGTAGCAAAGCTTTCTATATTGAGCATAAAACATGTTTATTGGTAATGTAGCATTTATGTACCATTATTTAAAAAAAAATCTAAAACATTATCATATTGCATGCCATATACTGCATTATTCACTTATTACTGCATATTGCATTGTGCAACGGCAGTCAAAAGTGTCAACTTAAAAAAAGGTTTATAAGGTTTAAAGCTTAATAAATGCACAGTGCAGCGTTCAGGTTTGAGCATGAACACATTGTGACCTCTCTCGACTTCCTTTGCTCTTTTTGAACTTCCTCTTTAGTCTCACTAGCTCTGCAGGTCCTTCCTCTCATTCAGCTTTTTTCCTCTCATGGAGCTCACACGGCTGATCTTATACTCTCTTTCAGACACTTGCGCCTGTTTAGTTTCATTATGAGTTTGAGTAGTCTGAATATGCCGCCATTTTGTAACACCTGTCTGCCCCAACACTAACTTCCAACCACTTTCTGTGCTTGTAGATCCAGCTCTTCAGAGTTTGTCCTGTGGCATTTGTTGAGGTAAATGCTTTCTTGTCTTTTTGTTTTGGTTTAATGTGATATATCAGTATTTATTTGCTAAATCACAAATTTGTTTTGCTAATGACAAAACTGGAAAAAGCATGTTTACACATGTTCATCTGGTCAGTTTGGAACATTTCACTCAGTAATGACCCTTGTCAGGTTCAAAATTTGAAGCTAGTGTATCATTGTGTTCCTGGTGTAGGATTAGCGTCACACAGTCTTGCATCCATGTGCAACAGCTATGAATAAACATAGAAGTGGTCCTCTATACCCCAACTGCTGTAACCTGCAAATCTTTTGAAGGACACAAGGTTCTTCTGATGTTCCTGGGTCATGGCCAGGTTGTAAGTCTCTTCAGGACCTTTCTCCACTCCGTTACTCAAACCGGATGGCTGAGATATTTTTGACTAGCGTCCAAAGTTATGGCATGTCTCATAGGAAAGTTGCATTCTTTCAGTGTTCTGAATCCTCAAGCAATTTCAACCAGAAAAATATGATGTTGGCAACGAAGACTAAACCATAGATTCATGCTGCTCAGTTCTTCATCACGTTTGAGTTTTTAAACGCACTTCTTGGTGGTATGAAGGCAGATTTACTTGTGTTTGTCAGGTACTGTCCAGATTGTAGATATACAAGCCGTTTAAAGTGGTACAGGACTTTCTAACTACGCAGCTATATTTTTGATTGTCTGAATGATTAATCTCTGAGTTACGCATTGCCAAAGCCGTGATGGCAGAAAGTATGTTATCATTGACAGAAGTGTACGCATCATCACTAGATTAGATCTCAGAGCTTAATTTCTTAAGTAGGTCTATGGTTTGGACTTTTTTTTAAATGGTTGTCACAAAAATCATTGACCCCTTTAAATGCTAAAAAATGGTGACGGTCACCCAAAATGGAATTTTATTTAAGGGTTAATCTTTAATCCTTAAGTTGTTTTGGATGTTTGAAGATCAGTTTTGTAGAAAAATGTTGTTTAAAAGCAACACTTGGAAACTGTTACAGTGTATTTGTACATACAGGAGCTGGAACTATAGATACACTTTTGTAGATATTCAGTCTTACTTCAGTTGCGTCGCTCTTTATGTCATAATGTCTACAGTGCAATCGATCAAATGAAGAGGATTTTTTTTACATTTACATTGTGAGTTTATAAAACTTATAGTTAGTTTCAAAAGAAAACAGATTGTTAGAACCCAGTGTTCTTTACAAGCAGGATGTCTTGTTTTTTCTTTTAATCTCACTTTCATCTTTTTAGGTTGTATTTCAGCTGGTCACATTTTCACTACAGTGCCCTCTTGAGATTAAGTAAAATATGTAACCAAAATATTAAAATATGTTCCATCAAAGAATGTTGATTGGTGGTTAGGTTGCTGTTGGTGGTTGTTAAGTAGCTGCAAGTCACACATTCATTGCTAAGTCTCAATGTTAGGATTTTCTGGTCCTAAAATGTCTCCCATTTAATTGTCTGAAAGCTGTAAGGATAAGGTCAGAAATTTATTTCACAGCTGCACTTATCAACTCACATTTGAGGTATCATTTAAGGTTGCAGAGCTATAATTTTTAAATAAAATGTAACAATTTTTAAAATGTTATTCCAGTAAAAAAGGGAATATTAAAGGAGCAGTCTGTTAACTATTTCCCCATTTATCTGAAACCCAAACCCTTTCTGTACATAGCAAGCAAGCCACACACACGCACACACAACACTTACGTCAGTTTTGTTGACCTGACTTTGAGCTTTTATCCAGAGCAGAAACTGGTAGCTCAACTGGTTTTGCATTGAGTTAACAGGTTGTGGGTTAAAACCCAGTGCATGCAAGTGCTAATTAAAAGTAATTAGAAATAAATGTATATTTTTGAATTTACTGTAAGTTGCTTTGGATAAAAGTGCCTATAGTTTTTCTTAGTTGTACACACACAGACACACAAACATGCAGTCCAGCATTTGTGGTGTTGATTGGTGGGTGTAGGTAGTGGACTGGAAGACCACCCCGGGTTAGACGGCCATTGAAGTGAGAACAAGTGTTTTTAGCTCTGGGGAAGGAGAGAATAGAGGAGGAGAGAATGAATGTCTTAATGAATAACTGCTCTGCTGCAGCGTCTTTCACCTCATGGCCTACAGGGAGTCACCCCCCAACACCCGCACACATCTCACTCTTTCTCTGTACACCCCTTTTTCTTTCTCTTTATCTTCATGCAGGGTTTTCATTGCACATCGGTACAGCTAACTCATGCACCAGCACTTTATTACCTACATCAATATCAACAGTGTGTGTGGGGGGGTTTACTTAACCATATACTGGGGACAAACGTGGATCCAAAATCAGCAAAGGATGTTTGCTGACAAATATGAGCAAAACCTTTTTTAATTTTTTTAGTTTAAAAGGTTTTTCTGTCTCTGTGTGTGTGTGAAGAGATGACGGGAGCTGTAATGCATAGTTGATCTCTATCTGTCATTAGAGTAGCCGGTGGCAAGTGAGATTCCTCATGGAAGGGCTTCAGTGTGCTCCGCGAAGCTCCGCCCCTCCGCATCACAATTCACATTTGTTCTCTGACAAGCCATTAAATATCTGCACATGCCTCTGGTGAAGAACCTAATTCATCACACAGTTGTGCAACCTTAGTCTGAACGTGTTTTGATGGCTCACTCG
This sequence comes from Yasuhikotakia modesta, assembly GCA_036877545.1. Lineage (NCBI taxonomy): Eukaryota > Metazoa > Chordata > Actinopteri > Cypriniformes > Botiidae > Yasuhikotakia > Yasuhikotakia modesta. The sequence continues at coordinate 49,123 of JBAJNP010000498.1, forward strand.
AACCCAAGTTTGATTCCTTCTTATACTTCTGGTCTGAATCATGAATTCACTGTGAGAACAAGTGGCATCTGGTTAGCACATACGTAATAACATACAGATTAGATTTATAATGATACAATACTTCTGCAGATGTCATTTTTCACCTGAGATTTGGAGCCAAATGTTGTGTTGGCTCTGCCCCACAAAAAGGTGGAATACTTCTTAATATTTTTGCATTCTCCTCTTTCATTTCTCGAAGGAATCTATGGTTGAGTTGACATGGCAAACCAATAAACAAATTTAATGTAAACTGAGGTACTGTTCACTATTTTTTTTTCTTCTTGAGAAAGCAAACATTACTCTAACATCAAATGGATTGATGTCCTCAATAAAACTCTTTGACTGCTTTTTGTTAGCTACACTTTTTTTATTGGCTAAATGAAGATATTTGAGTTACTGTCCCACACTAACACAAACACACACATCTCCCACCCCTGCAGAGGTTGTCATTTCTCAGAGACATCCGGCCGAGAGATACGGAATCTGATCACGTTTCAATAGAAATGTGAGGAATGCGTTCCGCTCGGCGACCATTTTCAGACCCTGTTTATGCAGGAATGTTATTTTTACAACTTTCACGCTCCCATCCTCCTTTTTAGCTCCAGATACTCTACAGAACATTCTTCTAAATACAGCCTTCATCCCACAGTCAACAAAAACGTAAACAAACGTGGAGTTGATTGGTGGACAGGGTGACACAGTGAGGTCTATTGAAACGTGTTTCTTCGATATATTTATAAAACAAAATGGTCGACGTGACAATGCTCAGTTTGATTGTTTTAAGATTGAGATGTTTTGTTGCTGACTGCGTATGAAACGGTGAAATGGTTGGACAGGGAAAGGAGGAGGGACAAAGGTAGAGAGAGGGAGAGAAAGAAGTAGGCAAGTGTGTGTTTTAAATACAATATTGAAGATACTTTATATAATGTTGTTTAATTTTTGGAAATTGGCAATATTATACTGATTTCTTGGACACAGTACAATATTGTATTGCATTGCACTTATGTTTTGTGTGTAGTTACTAACTGTGATATATTGTGATCTTTACTTAAATGTGTCTTTTTCATCTGTGTTTGACATGAGTGCCTCACAGATCTATATTTGCAACTTGCTCTGTGTTCAGAACCGAAATAGAGTGTGTGACACATTGTTCCACAGCCCCTGTGTAAGACAGATGATTAATGTTGTTAAGTACTTTTTGAATAAAAACACTGAGCGAATGGGACTGACCCGGTAAAGTGAAATGGACGTTAAATGTTGATTTAATAGAGAGAAATGGATGAGTGTATAGATGCAGTAGAAAAAAGGAGAGACAGAGAGAGTTGGCATGGTGCCCTTTGGCTGGTTGCCTTCTGTTCTGTCACAAGCAGGACTCCCTGCCAGAAGGGGTTTCCCCTGACTCACCTCAACACACACACACACACCATTCACACTCAACATAAAACACACCATTCACAGTCAACACATACACCATTCACAATTAACATAACACACAATGTAAACTTGTATACACTGGACCAGCTATAAATATAAACACAGACAAGTGCAGACAAGTGAACTGTCCTTTATAGATAACAACAGCGCTAACTCTTAAGTTTGTTATCTGTTTTAACGTGTGTTGACTCGGATCACTTCAAAAACCTGCTCATTTACATTTATATGGAAACCCTCAGTGTCTGAAAGTTGTTTTCTGCCTTGATTCAAGGTAGGGGAATCCCTGAGGAAATCGGAAAGTGTTGCCTTTAACCTCACACAAGTCCTTTCCTGTTATATAGAGCTACTACCCAAAAGCTTAAAGCAAAACACACCTTCAGTTTAACATTGTTTCTTTGTTTGGCCAGAAATTAGAGGGTGGCAGGCTGCTGTAATTGTCTGTATGTTTGCGAAGCTTGTTAATTTTTTAATTAGTCTCTCTCTCTCCCTGTCTCTCTCTCTCTCTCTCTCTCTCTCTCTCTCTCTGTCTGAATGAATGATGATGCAGTCATAAAGATGAGATCGGGTTGTTGCATTTGTGCACTAATGGGTCACTACTTTGGAGCATTTACTGAGTGGAACGCTTGTTTCTACAGATTGATGATGATTGGAGACTAATTTTACTGGCCATGAAGTAAATAATAATATCTATGAAGAGTGATCGTCTCTAAAAAAAATAAAAGTAAGGAAAGTGAATAAGACATGTGAATTGAAATGTGAATGTGAGAAGTTTGTTCTGCATGTTTTTCCCTTTGTGTTTTTGTAATTCATATGTAGAATCTGGTTTCATAGTGAGTAATAATGAGTCACTTTCAGAATCTTATATGGTAAAATTTGAGAGAACCTGTTTCTTTAGATTCTCTCAATTCTCTCTTTAACAGTTCATGCTGTGAGCAAAACTGTTTCTTGACTGATAAAAGACATGTATTTATATGTATACAGTATTCCTCCTTGCAGTCATATAGTCAGTGTTTAGCACATGCACGTATCTAATCTGTTGTACTAATGAACCAAACACGGTGGAGATGAGGTGAGCAGTTCTGCTGTAACGGTCAACCACAGCAGGCTAAGTTTAGCTGCGTTTCCCTGCCTTTTTGCCTGGGCTGGTGGATGTGTTTAATGTGGAGGGAGGCGGGGTAAGCGCAGATTGTGGCCACATCCCGTTCTGGTAGCCAGAGCCAGGGCTGTGTAACTGTCATGGATTTGAGGGTTTGGCAAGGTTTTGCCTGGGTGTTGGTGCAGGGTGTGATGGGGGCATGGTTTAGGGTGGCTGGGGCGTGGATGGACTTCCGCTCCTTGCCACCCCACGGCACACTCTGTGCTCCAAACGGACACTGTCAGAGGAAGTGAAACCCATTCGTCACACCAAACACCACAAGGCCCGAGTGGGTGGGGTGGGTTAAGTGTGTGAACAAAATGTCACAGAGCATTTAGAAAATGCTTTTGGCCTGCTGTTAATTTGTAATCACAGGTTCAGAATAACTGGCACAAGGCAGTGCATTGTGGTTACGCTTTAGCTCTCAAGTTAAAAGTTGCCTTTGTTTGCGTTTAAGCTCCTGAACGTGAAGATAAGACACACACACACACACACACACACACACACACACACACACACACACACACACACTTGATCCCCATGCARGTCTCATATCTGGGATCTCCTGTTGCAGTAGCCCCCCCTCCCTTGTCTGTCATCCCTGGTCAATGTGGTCAGTAAAGCATGACTAGTCATCCTGTGGAGCCTGTGTAACTATCATTGACCGAAAGCTCCTACTTTTTTTCATTCTCTCTCTCTCTGTCTCTCTCTCTGTCTCTCTCTTTTTCTGTCTCTCTCTTTTTCTGTCTGTCTCTTTTTCTGTCTGTCTCTCTCTCTCTCTCTCTCTCTCTCTCTCTCTCTCTGAAATTCTTTACTGCCTCTAACTCTTCATGCCATCTGTTGCTTTGCTTAACTAGCACACTCTCATAATCCCAATCGTGACACACTATCATATCGTCCTCTCTCCAGCATGGCCGTTGTCACTTTAGCTCGGTACGTTGAACTCTGGCTATTTTTGGTAACTGAACTTCTTTTTTCCGCAACACGTTGTGTGGTGTTGCTTCTCTGTTCATATAACCCTCCCCAAAATGACACATGCTAAGATAATCTTTACACCAGAACCTCAATTCAAAAGCCAGCCTGCCTGTTTACTTGCCTGAAATGCATACTGGTAAATTTCAGTCAAGGCTTGTTAAATGTGTTTTTGCTAATTGGCCAGCTGGTGTAAATGTTATGCCTTTACTAGGATAAAGTTTCAGTCATGTATCCGCATGTGTGCATTTGATTTTATTAATACTATATACTGACATGGTTCATGTGTCGAATAGAATATTTTGAGCTTTATTATGCAATAAAAGGAAGTAAATACTGGTTTAGTTTGTACTTTGACACCAAGGACAGAAGAGGTTTGTTGGCTTGCACAGATCAAATCAAATCATTTTTCTGGTTTGTAAGTGCCTCCCACCTAGTGGAAGTAAACCAGAAATGCACTCACTGACCTTTTGATGCGCTCTCTGATTGGATGGTTTTTTGCAAACATTTGCATTTTTGAACTCCAGTCAATGACAAGAGAAAGAAGTCCTATTTTCAGTTGTGTGTGACAAACGTATTTATCTCTGCAACTGTTTTGAAGGATTTCAGGAGGAAAGAGTAAATGGTTTGCTTAAGTAATCAATTGTGTACTGCTTACAAACAGCAGTTAATACTATACCTGAGCAAATAAAAATGTCAACACCACAAACTGTGTCATTTTACTGTAAGCTTTACAGCCGTAAGATAAAGCCATTAAAGATAAAACAATGGCATTCATATGTCTAATAAAACAGGTAATTATGTTTTGTACTAACATTTGTGCTTTTTAAAAAGCTGTAATTTGTGTTTTTACAGAGTCTAGATATGCTACAAAATATATAAACAGGATAGAATAAACAAGTCTTTTCATAATAACAGTTTAATACAAGCTTATTTCTTAAAGTTGCCAGGATTGTGGATTTCCTGAATGAATTTCAATTGCAAACATTTGGAAATAACGTAAGTGACACTGAAACACTGTAAATGATGAAAATATGATGCACTGCCTAAGTCTATGGTCTTAAACGAGCCATTGTCTCACTGTCTGCCTCTGGACAGAAGGGGTTAAACCTGCACACAGGGAGACATCATGGTGTACACTGTGACCTTTGACCTCTGGGCCAGAGGAATGTGAAAACCCTTTAATCTCAGAACAAAACTTCAGACACAGTCACACAGGCAATATGCACGGCCAGTTCCCCCCTCTGTGCTGCATTCAATACTTTGTGTGAGTTCTCAAGGGCTGGTCAAATATAAACCATTTAGCTCCTCACTAACCCATCTGACAGGTTGTTTAGATCACCTGCATACTGATATATCAGTAAATGCTGCAGATTCACACCTGTGAGAAAGTGGAACATTTGTGAAATATTGTTATTGTTTTTTACTGACTCCCATTTTGCCTTGATAGTTTAAGCTCCAAAAACAACACGGATACTATAAAACTGGTTGTTTGAATGATGTGGACTATATTCAGAGTCGCATGAAGCCATACAAGTCTTGTGTGAGGAACAGACTGAAGTTTTGAATAAATGATAACAGAATTATTGGGTCACTCTTGTTTTGATAGGGAACTATTTGAAGCTGCTGTTGTTGTTTAGAATGGGTTAAATGCGGACTTGGATGTGGATTTGGACGGGAAGCGGAATTGTTTTCGGAGCGTTTGTGTGGATACAGCACATGCTAAATGTTCCTGGTGTGACGGATGACATGTATGTGTTCATGTGGAATGTGTGCAATGAACAAACATCACAATGGAGCAGGGCTCCCTGCAGCAACTGAATGGGGCAGTGTCACCCCCCAGCACCCACCCCGCTGGGTGACGACTACAGCAGCACCACACAGCTGTCACTTCCTCTTATCCACATACATATGGATGCATGTAATCATGCACACACAGTTCTGTGTCATAAGACACACACACACACCCTGTTTACACCCGGTTCCGCCTCAGGCAAATTCATCACAAGTGGATAACAGCAAATATAGGGTAAAAGGTCTGAACTGTGATCCAGTAAACCACATTTGGTAGGTACATTTCTAGCGTAAATGCTAATCGTCCATGAAATGTCTCAGACAGCAGCGAAGGGTTGCATATTGTTAATCAACAGTTAAAATGCATATTGGTCTGAATGAAATTTTTTTTTTTGTTGCTATGTGGTAATAAATCATGCAAGTCTTTGCTAAGATGTTTAACTGACTATAGTGTAAATATGTCTGTAACAGATAGTGGCAATTTGAGGGCTAAATTATTTGCCATACCTGGAGGCAGTTTTGCTTGTGTGTTTGCTTTAGGATTTTGGGAGCGCTAAACTGGAGTACATGTATACACATGCATGATAGAACATGCAGGGACACAAAGTTTACATTGTGCACCTTGTTTTGCATTACAACAGCAACCAATGGAATGTATTTGTTAGTGTGATATAAAAACACTGATGTTGGCATCATTTTCTGAGGGGCCAACTACTCTTCATGCTCTGTTTGTAAACAGTTTTGTACGTTACTGCCCTCTAGCTAGCACAGTGACTAAGTAAACGTGTTGGAGCAGTTACCGTATAAACCCAGGGGCAATTCTGGGCTGTTGAAAGGAACTCCCAGTGTAAAACAAATAATGTTTTATTGTTCAGTTTGGCAAAGGTTTAGGTTCTTCAGTGCTTAAGGTATAATTGGACCTTTTGAAGCAGCAATTTACACCAGGTTCTGTACACCAAGTTTATTTAATGCATTATTTTGTAACAATTAACTTACATAATGGTATTTTTATAAATGAATGTCAGTAAATTATTCATTGTTAACTTATCTTTCTATTTGCTTGATTGACATGTCCCCCTGCTTGTAAGCTTTAAGTTTTTAAAATGGACAAGGCATTTTTAAAGCCCTTCAGTTCTGAAATTGTAAAGTTGAGTTGTGAAGTTCATCTGTATTTTTTTTTCGTTTATGGTAGGGTGAAGACAATGATGAGCATTATTGCCACCTCTTTGACTCCCATCATGGCAGGTGGGACCGGATGACAGGTAAATGAGAGAGACAGAAAAACACTTCCATTTCTTTTGGGAGACGTTGTCAGCACAAAAAAGGGTAAGCCAAAGTTCAGCTGTCACAGAAATAATATCACAACTTAAACTGTAAAATCATTTTGGTTACGTTGTTACATGTTATGTCATTTTGCCAGTCACAGATAGCAGGCTATTCAGAAGTCTGCATCCCCTCAGACGCTGCCACGATATTGAACCGGACCCTAGAGGGAAGGGCAGCCACGAACGTGTTTCAATGGCAACGCCTCCCTAGGGCTGCCATGGCAGCAGCCACCGCTGATACCCCACACCAAATTGCTGCATTGACACTGGAGAACGAGGATCGACGAGTCACTGCCAAAGTGTTCGGAGGTCCCACTGCAGGAAGGACGGAGAGAGAGTTAGAGAACGAGAGAGAGAGGGACGAAAGAGGCAGTGGGAACGAGTGTCTGGTGTGTGGTACCCTTTTCAGTTCACAGGACAAGCTCCGGCTCCACGCTTTCTGTCACACAGGAGAGAAACCTTTCCTCTGTTCTCAGCCTCATTGCCTCAAGGCCTTCAGCTCTAAATATAAGCTGTTTAGGTAGGTATGTCACACGTAAAACCTGCTTTGGAGGTCTATTTAAAAACCCTGATAGTTTTTTCTTTAGATATTTCCCTATGGGGTAAATACATTAGTGTTGTATAAATCTCCAATGTTAGTTTACTTAAAGGCTGTGGCCTTGTTTCCTTTGTAGGCATATGGCCACACACTCCCCGCAGAAGACTCACCAGTGCTCATTTTGTGAGAAGATGTTTCACCGCAAAGATCACCTGAAAAATCACCTGCAGACCCACGATCCCAACAAAGAGGCTTTCAAGTGCGAAGAGTGTGGAAAACACTATAACACAAAGCTGGGTTACAAGCGCCACATCGCTATGCACTCAGCCACCGCCGGCGACCTTACCTGTAAGGTTTGCTTGCAAAGCTATGAGAGCACCCCTGCCCTCCTGGAGCACCTGAAGAGCCACTCAGGCAAGTCTTCAGGTGGCGCCAAGGAAAAGAAACACCCTTGTGATCACTGTGATCGTCGATTTTACACTCGAAAGGACGTTCGCAGACACATGGTGGTACACACTGGCCGCAAGGACTTCCTGTGCCAGTATTGTGCTCAGCGTTTTGGGAGGAAGGACCATTTGACACGACATGTCAAAAAGAGCCATTCACAGGAGCTGCTGAAGATCAAGACAGAACCTCCAGATATGTTGGGTTTACTTGGATCTGGTTCTCCAACTTGTGCTGTTAAAGAAGAAATAAGCCCTATGATGTGTAGTATGGGACCTACCAAGGACTCGATGATGGCAAAGTCTTTTCCTGGTGCCACCCCTTTTCCCATGGGTATGTACAACCCTCATCATCTCCAGGCCATGTCAAACCCAGGTGTGGGCCACCATCATTCACTGGTTCCTGGGTCTTTATCGACTGCTATGGGGATGGGCTGCCATATTGAACCTCCCTCATCACTGCACCACCATCACCCACACCATCATCACCATCACCACCCTCACCACCAGTCCCCACCTCCACCCTCACACCAGCAGCAGCCTTCCCTGCAGAATCAGCACCAACAACAGCCACAGCCCAAGTACCAGCTTGGATCTACCTCATACCTTCTGGACAAGCCCTTGAAGATGGAAATGGAGAGTTTTTTGATGGATCTGCAGAGTGGACTCCCAGTTCCTCCACCTCCATCAGCTGACCCCAACTCTGCAGCTTCACCTAATAAGGAGGGCTTGGAACCTCCACCAGCTTTGTCAGATGACCTTTGCGGGGACTCCCTCATGTCCAAGAGCCCTGCAGTTATTGCTGAGTCTTTGTGTGCTGCTAACATGGACTTCTCTCATCTGCTGGGCTTTCTTCCACTTAATTTACCACCCTACAGTGCCCCCATGAGTTCAGGAGGACTTGTCATGAGTTACTCCTCAACTGTTTCTTCTTCCTCATCGTCATCAGCATCTTCACATGCTGCTGAACAACACACTGCCACGATCACAGCTGCAGTGCCTCTTACCTCATTGCAACCTCAACCTCAGGAGCAACCAGGCTCCGGTGGGGGTCTCAGTGTTGGGCCTCTACACCCACTCCCACCAGTATTCAGCTCTAGCCTCAGTACGACCACTCTGCCTCGCTTTCACCAGGCCTTTCAATGAGGCTTTTCATCCCAGCTTGAGAAGCCTAAGTGCTCCCCCTAGGGGCGAGGAGATAGAAAACTTGAACACATAGAAGCCTTAACAAAAGCGCACAACTGCTTTTTAATGAGCCTGGAGAAAATAAGCATAGGAAATATCATGGAGCTTTTATTTACGCTGTCTGAGATTTAGTTATTTAAAAAAAATATATATATATTCTCAGCATCTCCCATCATCTATTGTCCTACAATTTTGTCATTGGACAGCCATATCAGTAGGCCTTAAGGCATGGTACCGCATACTTTATAAAGTAATAATACCTTATAGAAAATGGAAATGATTAATGTAGAAAACATATGTCTTTGAGACTTTGAAAGACTAGTTTGAAGTGATATAAGATTGTTTGTTTCTGACTGGCTATATTGTTTCAATTATACAATTGAGTGTAAAGTCAGGAAATAGATGTTTCCCCTTCTTCATTAACAGGTGTGGAAGAAAAAGTAAAGAGATTTCAGAGTGAAATTCGTCAGAAATTTAGTGTCTAATTGGCAAAACAGCACAAAAAACAGCCCTGCTGAAAACCACAGCTTGACCCAACGTAAGCTAGTTCGCTTGTCTTAACTTGTTTAAGACGGTCTACCAACATGTTTTTAAACCAACCGTGAGACCAGCTAAGACCTGCTTAAGCATGCTAAGACCACCAGGCCTTAAAGGCTGATTTAGGCTGTTTTTCAGTAATAGTAAAAGTCACTAATGACTTGCTAATAAAAAATAAAATAAGCATGTTAAATGAAATAATACATCATACCTCATCAAATGAGAATATCATCTGAAAAATTATTTTTTTTAGATGTTTTAATGTTAATACAAATTCACTTATGTCTGTAAGCTTATGAGAGAGACACAGAGACTATAAAGTGCAAATTTGATCATTTGGTACATTGTGACCACAATTTTAATGTTAAAATTATTCTGGTTTACAATTTTTCTCAAAATAAGCACTTTGTTTACAGCAGAAGGCACTTGACATATTTGGTTACCATGGTGACCATTACCCACTTTGCCTTTTTGAAGAGAGACGTGAATTTTGAATCTTTCAAGATGGGGTTTCCTCCTTCCAGCACTAATTCTCCTAAATCTCCATGGCAACAGCATCTCACTTCCACATCCTGTCCACCAGATCATAACATATTTTTGAATATATTGATATTGTATTTTAGCTAGGTTTTTATTGTAGGGAGAGGCGTACATTGTATTGATAACCCTGGTATATGTGAATGAAAGACATATAAAAGACAAAACAAAAACAAGAATATTTTTTGCAGTGTACAAAGTACCACATCAAATATATTATAATTGCTTCTTTCTTGGATAGTTACATTACAGATTGCTGATGGATTTGTTTAATGTCTAGCAGGTTTACATGATTATGTATCTTGCCTAGTTGTTCAAAAATGGATGAAGTATTAGCAATTCCCTACAGCTTTCTCCGTTCCATGTTTTCTATTTTTACATGAGAGTCAATGAAAATTAATGAGTTGAAATGTTACCTAAATCCAGTAGGTTAATAGTGACATAATACAGTAGAATGAACTAGTCTTTCTTTTTTAATTTTTCTTTAGAACATTTGATAGAGGCCCATAATGTGATCCAGGTTTCAGCGTGTTTATCTACAGTATTTGACCAGACCTGACTGATTGCTTGTCTGTTGGTGTGTTTACTGGTATCACTTCTAAAACCTTTTCCATGTCCATCATTTGCTCCATCGGTCCACATCACTGGAACCCAACCAATTCCAGTTGTTTAGATTCAGGTGTAGTGTGTTGACATTTCATTAAAAGGTATTTAGAGTAAATTTTTATATCCTATAGGTTGCCATTTTCCAGTAAATGAACTGCACACATTTTTACCAAATAATCATTTTTTACCAATGGCCATGTATGGATGAATTATGGGGAGAACTGATACACGATCAATGCATAAACGGTGAAATACATGCTTGATACAAACAGATTCTAGTTTCCCTCAAATTCATCCCTGTGGGCAAAATTAATCAATGGCAAATATTTGTTAGGTTTCCTACATGAGGCCACATCACAAAACTAAGGAAAGACAAAACAATGTTATGCTGCTTTTGTGCTACGGTTGCCAGCAACTGTAGACCACTCTGGAAATATTTCAAGACTGCAAATGATCTTTTAGCAGACAACATGTACAGTAGAATGTGAACTGTCTGTCTGTTTTCGCTCCGTTTTTCAGCTGCTTTGATTCAAATGAACATTTTATGAAAAGGGTCTGAAAAGAGACTGTTTCCAGCCTGGTCTTTGACATTCAAAGCATGGGACGTTTGATTGGGATATTGCCTAGTCGTTTTGTCATATATTATTTTCTGTTTGTTGAAACAGGACCTCAAAACAACACAACGCATCACCTCATTTATTTGTTTTCATACCAAAACCCTGGGGAGAAGAAACTGTTTTGCACAATTGCAAACTAATGAATAATTGAGTTTCTGTTGTTTATTCTGAAAGTATGATTGCTTAAGTTTTAGAAAATAGCCAAACATATTTTTAGTTCTAACCTACATCCCATTATAAATCTGTCTATTGGATTGTATATCATAATGTTTTTGGAATGTTTATGTATTAGAGTGAGTAATTTAAATTTCATCTTTATTGGAATATCCAGAAAAAATATAACGAAAGTCATGGTCATAAGATCATAGTTAATTAAAAAATAAAGGGAAGTAAAATGTCTTTTAAAATGAATTGAACTTGCATCCTCATACTGGACTTTATAAATGTGTACAGTCAATATAATGAAGATTGTAAAATATTTTATTTTTAAATATAATTTTTTAACTGAATTTGGCTTACAATTGTTAAGAAGCTATCACAGCATTTATTTTCCTTTTATTTATTTTAAAGATATAGGAGATATGTTTTACAGAAAATAAGGCTTTTGGCAATTTTCGAGTTTGTCCTCCCCGGGTTTTCTGTGAGCTGATCAGAATTCTAGCACTTTTAAACCTTTTAAAAAGAGTAATTTTCAGCCTTGTATGTTTGTTTTTAATTTTGTATTTGAACTGTATGTGCCATTTGATGTGTAGAGTTTATTCATCTTTATGTACTTTTCTTCTTTTCCAAACAGTATTTTTTTGTTAGATTTTCATTAACAGTATCTGCATTGGCCCTTGCCCCCATTTGTTTTGCTGTACATTTGAGGAAGTCATTTAATCCTGAAATAATTCATTTAGGAAGAGCTCTGAGTTCTCCTGAGTTTAACACTTGACAGAAAAAAAACATCATTGCCACAAAGATAAAAAGCGAAACATTTTCCATCTACTGCTACAACCTGTGGCGTTTTAATCAACAGTGTAATAACAAGCTGGCCGGTTAAACTGGTTTACTAGAAATTACTCTCTGGCCCAAAAAAGCACTTTTGGTAAATGAAGTTTTACATAATAACTGCCTGGAAAAAGGGTGGGTTCAGATTCTCATTGGTTTTTGGAGGATGTTGTTTTTTTCTGCAAGTTATCATCAGGGTATTGTTCGAACCTGCAGCATTAAAAACAGCCGCAGATTGACTTCATGGTGAGGACAGATTAAGCAATTTTAAGTTAAACAATTTTCGTCTGTTGTACCTGCTAGGGATGCACTTGTCCTTTATTCTCCAAATGCTAGTTGGTTCCTAACAAAAATATTAAGGGAAATTATACAAGGAAAAAATTATAGAAATAAAATGCTATTAAATAAAATGCTCTTTCCGACCTATAGTGTGAAAATTGGTACTGTTCGTGTAGGACAAAATCCACTTGTAGTTTATATATTTTAGCTTAATGTAAGTACTGCATTCCAAGCTTTCTATGTAACTTGTTTAGCAACATAGTCTTTTATTTTTAGTACCTGATTATTACCACAATTTCTGGGGAAAAGGTGAAAAAAAAATGGAATATTCATTCGACACTATTTTAGTTAAAAACAGATGATCGTTGACAGGATGAATTGTACAGAACAATGTATAACAGACAGAGCTGTGCTTGTAGTTTAACTGTTCACCTGAGGTCAGTTACAACAGTGTAAAGCTAACAGATTTGTATATTGGTTGATCCAAAGAGATGACATTACAACAAACCTATTTACTTATTGTACAGTACATTGTACCATTTATGTCAAAATGAATTAAAAACAAACCCACGGTTTCATATTTCTGGTGTCCATTTTTTCCCAATCATTTGACTTCCTGTCTGAAACTGAGGCTAGCTGTGGCGGGAGAGAGGGTGCAAGAGGGACAGGGTTGTTGTGGCTAAAAAACTGCCATTCACATACCGTACAGCCAGAACAGGAAACCGCACCACAGTCCACAAATGAAATGACAAGAAAGGCACAATTCCAAGTAATAAAAATGAGCAACAGACAGTCTTAATTATACCACTATATCTCAAACCTATTATTTCTGATCCTAGAGAGTTGTTTTAGGCCTGAAAACCACACCGATACCAAACCAATGAATACATAATGTACCATAATTTCTCATGTAAAAATGACTAAAATCTGAAGGAATTTGAGGTTTTACAGTCTTGTTTTGTTCCAAGAACTGTGGAGGTTTTGATGTCTGAAAAAGCGCAGAACAGCCAGACTGGAAGTTAATTAAAAAAGTTAAACTGGACAGCGTTTCAAATTTTGACATATTGGCACTTTATTGTTTTATACATTATAAATGGACATTCTTAAAGTATGGAAGGAAATAAGGACATGCCTAAAACAAAAACAATTGGGAACATACAAAGCCTCACAATAAACTAAAACGCAACAATATAAAGCACTGTATTTACAACATAAACATACAGTCTAACAACCCCACACAACAGGCAGAATAAAGAATTTGTAGAAAATATTCTGTAATTCTTGTATTTCATAATCACCTGTAAAGGGCCTATAGAATGAAGAAATACAGGGACGTTGGTTTGTACTGCTGGTCAAAGCTTATGTTCAGCTAAATGAGAATGACACTGTTTAGTAATTGCAAAAACAGGCTGTGGTCTAATGACATGTTTTAAACCACACATCCCTATAGCTGCTCTGCTTTAGGGCAAGGGAATTAGAATTTGGAGGTACAAATATTGTTTGTGCATAAAGAACCCTATAAACAATGGCAAACAATTAGCAGTGTGCTTTATATGGGCCTGGTACAACCTATGACAGATACACAAAAACGTGTATTGTGTGTTTCAGCCTGTACCTCATTTTACCCGACATAAAAATGGAATCACAGAAATGTTTCATGATCATTAAAAACAACTTTGACAGGAAAATCTTTTGCTTAGAGCCAACTTGAGCACTGATGTTTATAAATGTTAGTTAAATAACCTATATAAATAACAGAAAACATTTAAACTTAAACATTGTATAAAAAAAAATCAATTTCCTTCACACTAAAACCTAAGGCAAATAGACTGCTATCTGTTGGCCATTTCACAGTAATTGTTAACACATAATTAAGAGCTTAAAACTACGTGCTGTCTGAGACTTTAACAATCCATAGGTGGAGTACCACCAACAATTTGCATAATGGTAAAAATTGACAGACTTGAAATGAATTAAAGACTTGCATTGGACCTGCTAAAATAAATTCATTTAAATTTCATTCATTTAATTTTGACAATGCAATGCATTTTTCTTGAATGGTGAAACTGCATTATAACAGGGTCTATTAGGTGTTTATGTACTGACCATGCAAGCATAAGAGAACATGGAAATGTGCTTTTAATGCCCTTGATTTGTGTCATGTTTTACATCTGATTATTTCAATCCATGCCAACATATAAAACATATATAACCACAGTCACCTCTAGTGGGCCTGTCACACATTCACACACACATATACACACCCCTCAACAACATAACATGCATTCAAAAACTCAGGTTTAAAATAAATGTTACATTAAAAGACACGCAAGGAAATCTGTAAAATATTATATGCAACTAACCCTTAATCTCTTCACAAGCATGAGACACAAACCAAACCCAACACCCAAAAATGAGGAAAAAGTCAATAGACACTTTGGCCTGTGTTGTGTGTGCAAAGATATACAGACATTAAAAGTTGAACCGTTCATGATGTTTTACTGCATCTCTGCAGAGACAGAGTGCAGGACAAGAAAAGGTTTTGACTACTGTGTACAAAACGCATCTCTGTTCCTTCCTCCAATCCACAGTGGGGCGCCGCTGCGCCTCATGTCAGCAGTTCACACACGCGTCAGTGCTTGCTTCACTAAATAGGAAAATAATAAACAAAAACCAATGGGCGATATCTCAGTCGATTTTGACCGCAGCGTAAATTTTCCGTATGAAAACGTAAGCGGCGTAGAAACCAATCGTTCCTGTTAGCAGCCAGAAGGACAAAACCATGAGGGCCGTGTAGCCGAAATAAAGCAGGGAAGGAATGAATTCCACAATGTCCAGCTGAAGAAGAGAGAACATTGTAAATGTTAAACAAACAAACTGTTTTACTCTCTGATGGATGATGGTACAACGTAGATTTGTTTGCCTTAGTTCCACATTTCAATAGAAAAAGGTACACGATGCAAATGAGGCTGAAGAGCTTTGGTGAAGAGGCAAATTTTAAGTAAATGCAGGTACAGCATGTTATTTCTGGTGTTCCTGTAGCTTAACTGCTAGAGCATTGTGTTAGCAGCACAAAGGTTGTGGGTTCGATCACAGGATTCTAATAAAAATGCATTCCATAAATTTACTCTTAAGTAGCTTTAGATAAAAGTGTCTGCCAGTCTGTCAAATGTAAATTTCTATGAATGTTGAAAAGCCTCAGTAGTAATTAATATCATGAAAATGAGTCTTCAAATACCTAAAAAAATTAACTGGGATGGGAGAAAGCATTTTTAACAAAAAATAAATTTTCATATGTAAATTTTGGTCCAGTTTGTGCTTTCTAATAGGTGTTTTTTTTTAATACTGTGTGATGTGATTGGCTGATTTACTCAAAGGCATTAAAAAAGTCAAAGGCATTAAAAAAGAAACAAGCCAAGATATAAATAGTTACCTTGTTAACAAAATAAAACACAGCATAGACCAGGACATAAAAGGCAGAGCCTCCAGACACGAGAAACGTCCTCCACCACCACCGATAGTCCTGCAAGGGGAGGGGCCAAAATGATTGACATTTGGTTAAACATTGACTTTTCAACCACCGGACAAAACGCATATTATTGTTATTTTAAAAATCAACCTGCATGCTCAGTGTTTACATTTAAAGTGACCGACCCTTGCCTTGCTTTTCTTGTTATCCTAACTCCTAATATTTGTCTTTTTATCTTCCTATAGGCGTGAGGGAATATTTGTTTGGACAGTGTGTCAGTGGTTACATAGCTTTTGGTTGGATCAATGGGTACAACGAAACCAAACAAATAACACAGAGGGGTATTTAACTTACTGTGAAAATGATGTCTTTAGAAACTATTCATTTTACTTATACATATAGCCCTACATGCAATAAAACTATAAAATACGAATTTCGGGAACGACACAAAACCGCTCCGTTCCCTAAACCAGTGATCAATGGCATACCTCAGCACATAGCTGAAAATACACCATGACGATGCTGATCTGAGAACAGGAAACCACAAGAATGATGAAGACGAGGAAGAGGAAGCCAAACAGGTAATAGAACTGGTTCTCCCAAATAGCCTACAAGAGAAAACATGTCATGATGAATTTTAATACACACAGATTCACAGCATTACAAAAGGTCACAACAGGTAAACATTACATTTGTTACAAACTAACAAAGTGTTGCATGGTTTGTTTCCTGTAACATATTTAAATGTAAATCTTAGGAAATTACTAAACTAAATATACTCCTTTGCTCGGCAATAACAGCCAATCTAGACATGTTTGATGTTTAGTACTTTTATGCAGAGCAGCACTTCCGACCAATAAGATTTGACAGTGGGTGGAGCTACCCAGACCACTGATTCAGACAGAGCAAATTCACACTACAGTGAGCATGTACTGTGTCTTCAGTGTTATGTGGCTGTGTTGATGTTTGACTTACACTAAAAATAAAGAAGAGCTCAATGAACATTGCACCAAATGGCAGAATTCCAGCCATTAGGATGCTAAAGGAAATACAAATAAATCCACATTAACACGCATTCATTCAGAGGCTGATGTAGCTAGACTGCTATCCAAGACATGAAGAGCAACACATACCCAACAAACTTGTTCATGTACCAGCGCTGCTCAGGGACCTGGCGAGGGATCTGATTGGTGCGAACCGGATTGTCATACGGCTGTTTCCGGAAACCAAAATAATAGCCTAGGTAAACAAGAGGCATAGAAATGCCAAACCACATACACAACAGAGCCAGCATTGTAGTGAAAGGAACCTGCAAGTGAAATAAAAAAATTACAGTATGAGACGATTGAGAGAGAATGAAGACCAGTGAAGAGAATGTTGTTTGTGTTTGAATGAACACCTACAGCGCCGGAAGAGTGCTCTCCCCATATAAAACAGTTCAGAACGAAACAGATGGCAAATACAACGGCTGGGTACAGCATCGCAGTCTGCAAGCACACAGAGACACACACACCGACACACACACACAGACACACATACACATGATTATTCTTTTAATCATCTAGTTATATATTCCAATGCAAAAAATGCTTTAATTCTTCATACTCACACAGAAAGCTCCTTTCCTCCACCTGTGGCCTTTAAGAGTGCGATAGAGTCGACCTGCGAAGAATCCTCCAAACAAACTGCACAACAAATGTTTGTCTAATAAGTCGAGCAGTTTTTTCACTGCAAGCTGTGTACTGTATATAACAATGTTACACTTTGACTTTAAATTTGGACATGTTTGTAAACGCAATAGCTAATAGAGGGTGTTTTTTACTGTGTATTTACCCCATGAACATGAAGAGAAAACAGGCTGTGGTCATCAAAGCCCCTCGACTGGATGGAGACAACATGCCCAGCATAGCCACAACTACAAAACACAAAGACAGACTGATTGTGTTTAGAGATGTGCGTGAGTATTCAACTCAGAAGAGATGTTTTGTTAACTATCCACAGTGGGAGTATTTTTTTGTGTTATGATCTAGCCTAAAATAAATGTACACTTACAGATAACAATGAGAACCATGCAGAAGAGCTGGATTCCAGACCCCAGCAGGGAGCTAAGAATCATGGGATACTGAGGTGGGCGGAACACATCGCCATGGACGTTCTTCCAACCAGATTCCTCCATTGTGTCCTCCTATTAAACAGAGAAAACAGCCCTGTTGAAACATCATGTAGGTAACATCATCAAAACATCAGAAGTGACCAATCAGCATGCAGCATCTCACAAGGTCATCCTCTCTGTTGTAGTTGGCGATGTCCTTTCTCAGAGTTCTGATGATGATCATGCTGAGAATACCTGCAGACAAACACTTGTCTTAGACAAACACCACAGCAATTAAACTGTTTACAAACAATCACACAGATACTCATAGAGAAAATCAGTCACACCTGACAGAAAGAACACCACAACTACAGAGTTGACGATGGAGAACCAATGGATCTGCACGTCGCTCATGGTAAGATACGTGTCCCAGCGAGACGCCCATTTCACTTCACTCTCCTGCACAACGGAAGGAGTTAAACACTAACACATGAAGCACAGACGGACATCTTGACGATGGGGCCAGCGAGAATCTCACCTCCCAGCGCACAGAGTATGTAAACAGTATCTTGTTCTCTTTGGTTGGGTCAACTTCCTGAGGGACAGGGGCGATGGTTTCTGGTAACGTGCATGTTCCTCTCTCGTCTGCTTTTATGTCTGAACAGAAAAAGGAATTTAACGGAACAACACTAACGGTGTAGTAAATAAACACAAAAGAAGCTGTGGTAGAATAGCGACAAAGTCAAAATTAGCACGCAAGTCACTTAGAGCCTAAGTGACTTACAGAAACACACTTCAATTCTGGTGCTGAAACATTTTATTGTTGACTTCACTGAGATGTTTTGCATTAAACATCGGCTTGCATAGCATTATTGTCATTAACAATATCAAAATTTGCCCCAAACACAGACCACTCCCCCATTTTTGACTGAGAGGGGCTAGGTGAGAGACAGCTATATATGCACCTGTGATCCTGCTGAACATTGTTAGATAGAGTTGTTAAACACTGTAGTGACGCACCTTCTAATTTGACACTCTTTGGCATCACTTCAAATCGCACAACCTTGTAATTATGTTCTTCCTCCTCCTCCACTTTTTCTTTGTGGTAGTACAGGATGAATGACAGGTGGTTGTGCAAATAGTACTGCAAGGGTGTGTGAACAAATTAATTCAAAACAACAACTTACAGGGTTTTTTATAGAGCATAATACACATATAACAACAGCTCCCTGCCAAAACTACAAACGCAATTATATTATATACATATATTATATCTGAATAAATAAATAAAGTAAATATATTGAACTAATTGGCCCTCATCTACATCACTGGCATATAATGATACAGATGGGAGGAGAGACTTTTGCGGCACCTTGTTGTTTTCGGTGAAGCCGAGTCTGTAGCCGTGCTCAAACTGAATGTCCTTCAGTGCATCCTTCCTCTGTTCCTCCTCCGTTCCTTCGTCTTTGTTGGGATAAAACTCCAGGCGAGTGGCCACAGGGAGATTATCTGCAATGCTGTTAACATGCATTACTTGTTAACCAAACACTCTGCTGACAGCGAATCAATGTATGTATAGAGACTGCATTACATTATAACATGAATGTACATAACAAGGAAATGAAAGCAAGGCTCACAGGTGAACATAATATTCCTCTTGAATGCGTTCAGCAAGCAGCTTGCTCTCCTCCACACTGAGCTTAATGGGATTACCTGGCGTTTTACACAACACCTCACACTTCTTATCCAGGTTCATGAGAACCGTGTACTGTGTGCTGACAATACGGTCCCCTCGCAGAACCTCACCTGCTCACACATCAATATTAGTGTAATAATAAACATGTAACATTATTTGTAGTTGGGCTTAAATACAGCATTTATATTACAACATATATGACGGTTCCGGAACTTACCAAGGTTCTCTGCTTTATACACAACGTTCTCAGGCTTGCAGAATGGAAGGGAATAGTATTCATAGGGCAGCTGGGTTCTAGAGCTTGTGAGCTTCACAGCCTGGTACACAAACATAAGTGTGACAAGTGAGACAAATGCTAAAGACTGAGTTCTAAACAGAGACATGTATCTAGACTGATAACAGTGAGTGAGTACAAGTCTTGAAAAAACAACTGGTCAATACATGATAAAATAGACACAGAATCATCTGTGTTTGGCACAACCACACAAAAATAAAGGAAAACACATAAGACAACAACCTGAATAATAGTGTGAATAAGAACCCTAACAAAACCTTAGGACCTCACCTTAATTTCCACAGGGCTGTTTTGGTGGAAGTTCATGGGTGCAACCCCTGGTACATAAAAGGGTGTTGCCAAGGGCAGCAGGGACACCAGCAGTGCCCATATCTAAAAAAGTGAATGTCACATGTCTTTACTAACACTGTACTTTTCTGATATCAATGATCAGCATAACATGAAAATACACACTGTTTAGGTTTTAACACAACTCATATAATGCATGGAACTGTCAGCTATAGAATCAGTGCTGTTCTCAGATTCAGTGAACACATAAGTGTGTTTTTAGGTCTTGCAAACTTTGTGATACATATTAGTAACTGTGGCGTAGGTTGCAGAAAAGTTATGACATTGACATAAACCACAGATGAATAACCCATTAATCACTTCAACAGGTAAAACAGGCGAATCAACGTCAACATCTATACATAAAAAATAGATCTATACAACTGACCCACTGTTACAACCCCATTTAATTAAAATATCGACATGTTTTAGCAATGTTTAGCATTACTGTGACTACAACGGTGGATTTATCATTGACTTTGGTCGGCTTGGATTACGAGTGGCACTGACTGCTATAGCAACACAAACACATTAGCCAAACAGATACGGACAAGACTGACATGTATGTGCCGAAGTTTAACACAATAAACAGACCCATTTGTCACAGTTTAGAGAGGTGTCTGTCTCAAATTATTAATGTGATGTTAAATCAAAACATTAACTCCTCGACAATTAGCTCCATGCTATCTGTGTATGATAGACGGCTGTATTTAATCACCAGTGACAGTTCTGACAAAAGCAGTAACATCGTACGACACATTAACACAAAACACCACAAAACACATTGTTAAAATCAACCCTCATTTCCCAGTCTGGACTTAAATATTTTATGCAATAGAGAAACAAATGAGGATTTAGCGTTAGCACTCACCGTCACTGCCGCCATCTTGGATACACGTGTCATTGTAGACGTCACAGCAAAAATGCGTCATCCTTCCACTATCATTTCTTTATCATCTTCTGTTTTTTTTTCAGACCTGGAATCATTTGTGTTTTTTACAACTGCACAAAAATAGCAGTCGGTTTAAAACAAGATTTTTTTACATTTATTTCTTTACTGGCATGTCTTCAAAGACAAGATCAGAAGATAAATTCATTGTGCTGTTTACATTACTGTTTGAAAAACATTTCAGATTTAGTTGACACAGCGTCACGTTTTACACAGAGACAATGCTAATAAAACATCTAAAATATGAGTGGCGAATATTATATAATCATTAAAGTTAAGCTGGAAATTTTGGAGAAAAGGCCAAAGCCAACTTTTCAGTTTCTGGAAAACAGTCCTGCTCAACATGGGACGCTCCAAAGCCACGCCCCCTAATTCACATGACAACGATGCAAATGCATACATATTTATCTTAGAAAAGACAAAGATATTTGTACGCTTACTTATTTCTATCAGGATGTGAACAACCAGCTGTCGGAAAATATTTCTGAAAAAAATCACCTACCCTGCCTTTAATTATTATTGCACAACAGTCCAACAAAATATCAACATATGTACTGAACACAAGATGTATGAATATATTAACACAAGTATCCTATGAACTGATAAATAGCTTTAGCCTAATCAGTAACAAAATAACCATAATATTTGAGACAATCTGAAAAGCAAGTTTAAACCTACAAATGCATAAAATCACAATATTAAACACTTTCTTGGCTAAAAATTAATTAAAAAAAAAAACAAAAATGTTATTTGGAGCAGTGGTTCAATAGCGATGATTTTGTTAACTAATATATAGATTTTTTATCCCCAAAAAAGGGGAAACCTAACAAAGGTTGAATTGTTAAACTTAGCTGTTCTTACTCATCTTACTCAAGAACAATCACAATTGTAAGTGATTTAATGCTCTCATTGTCCATTCCAGCACATGTGACATCAGCCTTTTCAAATAAAACCAGAAAAAGGCTTTATAGAAGACTTCATATCATCAAATATGTTCTAAAATATTATATAGCATTTGTGTTGCAACAGATTGTAAAGCAAAATGTTCTGCATGATAGGGCTATAAACTTATAAAAGAACTATTAAAAGATGCACTGCTTGTATTGAATAGTTCAATTACTTAAATAACACACTCTTGTTGACAAAATTTGACATCACTACTTACAGTAAATTAAGTGAATTTGATTTGGCATGTATATTTATATCCAAGTACGGTATTTGGCATATACACAGCACTTCAAGTCAAGTGTTCAAGTGTGTGTGTGTGTTAAGGCTGTTGCTGATACTGGCTCTCAGTGGCAGTATAAAAGTCCTCCAGTACACTCTGCAGGTACTCAAAAGTGGGTCTGTCCTCTGGCTTGTTCTTCCAGCATTCCAACATGATGTCATAGAGCTCCTGAGGGCAGGAGTCCAGGCGTTGCATTCGATAGCCTCTCTCCAGAGCACGGATCACCTCAGGGTTCGTCATACCTAAATAAATACAGATTCAAAACAGCGGACCGACACAATCATATCCATTCTGCATGATCATATCCATTTTGCAATTCTTAAAAAGCACTATTGGATTTGTACATTTGAAAATACTATTCAGTATTACAATAGTAGTATTACAATTTAAATTACTTTAATGTCAACAAATTAATTTCCAAATAAATTTTCTAATTGGATTTTATATTTTTAATTAAAATACAATTTAAAGTTGTACAAAATATGACCAAAACAAATGTAAAAAGATGATGAACACAGATTGACCAATAAATGTTGTATTTTATATTGTAATTTGTCATTTTGTTTGCATTTACACCAGATGTTGTCAAAAGTGACTTCAGTACTTCAAAACTTCAGTACCCTGATGATTGTTTCAGCATATTTAAACCGCACACTGAAGAGCACTGACCTGGGTATGGTGTGCGCCCATAGCTGATGATTTCAGTCAACAGAATGCCAAAAGACCACACATCTGATTTAATGGTGAAGGAACCATAGTTTATGGCCTCGGGTGCCGTCCACTTAATGGGGAACTTAGCACCTAAGGTCACAAAAATACACATATTGATGTTAACACAGCCTTTGTTAGCAATACTCTGTAAAGAAATACTTTGATTGTCTATGTTTGTCATTCCAAAAAAGAAGCTTAATAATGTGTGTTATTAGTTTTTTAGTTTGGTTTAGTTAACTATAAAAGTATAGTTTACTTTTTATGTATTTATAAGAAATATACTTTATGTGCTTCCAGAAAAAGTCATTGTAAACTAGTTGTGTACTCAAAGTTAACTACTGTTAAAGTAAAAAACTGTATACATTATAGAAGTATGACATTAGACCCAAATAGTATAGTACACTTAAGTGTATTGGTACAAGTACTTAAAGTACCTAAAGTATACTTAAAAATACATAGCTTTCCTTAAGTAAATTTAATAAAATTAATTTGTACTTGTTTTTTCAAGGCTGTGAGGGTTAAACTAACCTTCCCTGGCTGTGTATTCGTTGTCCTCTATGATACGGGCAAGACCAAAATCAGCAATTTTACACACTAAACTCTTATTGACCAGGATGTTAGCGGCACGAAGGTCTCTGTGAATGTAGTTCCTCTGTTCGATGTAAGCCATCCCTTCTGCTATCTATAGTCAGATAGGAAGAGAAGTAGATGTTTTAGATATTTAGATATAAAATATTTTGTTCCAGTAAACAACCAAACAGTTTCCATATCTATACTTTCATAGGGTATTTAAAGATGTGCATATACAGGCTTTTGTCACTGCCTGCAAAAGAACATGAGTCTGATAGCGATATGATAAGCGATAATAAGTCTGTGTGTACGTGTGTGTATGTGTATTTCCCCTTATCAGTCAGGCCAGATTCACATCGGTCTCGTTAAGTGTGCAATTCACTTCCTCCTTTTAATTCAGTGTCACACCCTTTTTGCAGTGGCACTACCGTGCACACTTGCTTACGTCAATTTTGTTGTAAAACTTCAACCAATTATTCCTTAGTAATCCATCAACATTACTTTGAATTCAAGCCCCTTTTTGATCGTG
Organism: Yasuhikotakia modesta; assembly: GCA_036877545.1. Taxonomy (NCBI): domain Eukaryota; kingdom Metazoa; phylum Chordata; class Actinopteri; order Cypriniformes; family Botiidae; genus Yasuhikotakia; species Yasuhikotakia modesta. The sequence continues at coordinate 73,420 of JBAJNP010000498.1, forward strand.
AAATGCATCATTGGATTTCAAAACAGGTTTGTACCTTGTTGTGCAACAAAAAGGACTAACTGACACAATCTTTGCTTTACAAGCGGTGAATGGACTATCATGTTAATGGTAGACTCCACCCTCCACTTGCTAAGACATTCACCTTAACACATACACACACGCTATACACAAATTTTACTGCCTGTCAGTTATCACATTTGAATATTAAAATTCCTGTCTTCCACTTCAAGGGAAAGTGTGATTATATAGGAGAGGACGATACCTGCTGTGACAGCCCTGTTAACCGAACAAATAAGACCTTCTAAATGTCAGTCCGTCTCACCTGTGCAGAGAAGTCGATGAGTTTGGGCAGCTGGAGTCGATTTCCTTCATCACTTTTTAGGAAGTCCAGTAAACTGCCTGTTTATACACACACCCACATACAGTGTGAACACAAACATTGGAAGCCATTTACATTGTAGGCCTGTGAGTGTCAAACACACCTTTCTCCATGAACTCTGTAATGATGTATATGGGTTCCTCTTTGGTCACCACGGCGTTGAGACGAACCAGTTTGTCATGTTGGAGGGTCTTCATTAAATTAGCCTCCATAAGGAAAGCCTCCACAGACATGCTGCCTGGTTTCATGGTTTTCACGGCTACCTTTGTGTGCTTGTTGTACATTGCTAAGAATAATATAGTGACAGGTTTTACTGGTATTGTTCATTTCCACCTTAAACAAATTAGGCAGCAGCAACTAAAGTTGTGACAGCAGTTAGGCAGCAGCAACTAAACTTCATGTTACTTTCATGTAAAGTTTCTGATTAAAATATAACTTAGGTAACGTACAGGAAACGCATATTAAAACATGAAGATATTACGAAGAAACTGCATGCCATTCTTACCCATCCAGACCTCTCCGAACTGACCGGCTCCCAGCCTCTTATCCAGTTTGAGGGACTCACGTGAGATCTCCCAGGCATCTTTCTCCCAAGGTTTCTGAGGTTTGGGGCTTATACAGGGAATGGTGAGAGACTGACACAGCCCATCACTATGTTCTGTAGAGACCCAAATTCATTTTAATTTATATAGTATATAGTATTCTATAGTATAGTACTACAGTAATTCTTTTAAGTTATTTAATTCTATAATACCATTGAAAGAAATTGGACGATTTCGAAGTCTCATTTTGGTATTTGTAAGTAGAATTACATTAGAATTGTAGTTAAATGATCGACAGCGTTCATCAAAATCATTTCTTAGTTATTAATATCATTTACACAGTTTGTCTTTTGTCATCCTAAGAAATTTACAGTACAAAATTTGCCCTAATGTTTTATTATAGCAAAAAATATAAAAACCATTCAAACAGCAAGGAAATGTCCAAATGACAGCAAGGAAGTGTCCTTATTTTAAATTAATTATCTGCTGTCCGTTGGAAAGTTATGTATTGTGTATCTATTCTGTGTTGCGTATCTATGCTGTATTGTGTATCTTTTCTGTTTTGTGTATCTATTGTGTGTTGTGTATCTATTATTCTGTGTGTGTCTGACTCTTACTCTTGTAGTGGCTGATGAGATCCTGGAGGGTGTTGAAGGTGATACGTGGAGAAATGTAGAAACCGCCATTATCCAGCGTGCGAATCTTATAATGCTTCACTGTGTCTCCTGACTGTGCGTCACAGTCCCTGACAGATAGCGAGTAGCTTCCTGAGGGGAGGGGTTACAGATGACATAATTAAATGTAATCAGGTAGCTCTGCGGCTGAAGATGTGTTTTTAAAGAAGAAAACTAGATTTACAAAGAAAATGATCTAAAAGAACTAAAAGACATTTAATTCAAAGCCAGGGGTGCCAAATTCTGCTCATGCAGGACCAGTTTCCTGTTGAGTTTAGCTCACCACAACTGCCTAGATGTTTCTGATTTGCCTAGTAAGTGCTTGTTTATCTGGTTTAGGTTTGTTTGATTAGGATTGGAGGTAATCTCGGCAGAACACTAGGCCTCCAAAAGCAGGACTGACCACACTTGTTCAAAGTATGTGCTAAAAGCTGCACTTAAAACCTTTAATTGAAAAAGTATAGAGTCCTATGAGTTAACCGTTGACACTGCTCTGTGTGAATGACTGAATGAGACGTACCCGCTGTGGTCTCACTGTCTCTGATCATAAAAGATCCTATTTTATTTCCAGAGGCCAGCAGCTGTCTCTCTGCGTCCTTTCTGCTGACTCCTTTGAAAAACCACCTGAAGACACACAAACGCAAATTATAATGGGTTAATGTTTCAAATAACTTGACCTCAGAAAACAGTATTGAACACAAACTTGTTACAGCTGCAATATGCAACAATAACAATAGTCACAGAACCTATTTACAGAACGAAGCCAGCTTTGAAAGCAATTGCTTATTTATATCATCAGTCAGTTAATTGACAACATAAGAACTATTAACTCACTCTTCAGTTTCCAGAGTATCTTTGGCAACATAGTTACTGGGTATAAAGCCCTCCTGACCAGTGCTGAGAGAAGCTGCTTTCCACCACTCTCCAGACCTAAACATCCATCAGTTATTAATATTAATATTTCATAAATCCTTATATAAAGTTTTATAAGGCTCCTACTTACTCCTGCAAGATCCTGAGTCTGTCACCCTTTTTAAACCCCAGGTCACCTTCATGCATAGCGTCATAGTCAAACAGAGCTATGGCGATGTTTTCTGAACCTGAGGGCAACAGACAGACTGTCAAATTAAATGTTTAACATACTGACATCACACATTAACATACATTAAGATGTAAGTATAAGATGAACCCTGATGTCAAATTGAGATAATAACCACACGCTAATGCTGTCTGCTCTTTGCTGTATTAGTTTTCCATTTGTCGGTTGCTTTTATTCAAAGCGACTTCAAAGTTGCAGAGACTTACACACATCTTTAGCACGACTGGTAAAAAGTACTGATAAACAGTATTTGCCACAATCATTAAATCTAGGACATATTTTTAGCAGTGGTATGTATAAACGCAGTGCTGTGCTCAGCTGCAAACCTTAGAGTAGGACCTTTTACAGATAGGCTAGATGTTGTTAAGTTCACACATGCATGACAGCTACGTTCTACACCAGACTGATGCTGTCACCATATTTTTAAATCAACTGACATGGTTAGCCTGTGTTGTGTGAGACAAACCAAAAAGAATTTTGCATATTTATAATGTCACTTACTCTCTGTCCCTGAGGCTGTGTGTATGTTGGCTCTGTCCTGCACATGATAAAATAGAAGCAAGTTTCACACAGAAGCTTTAATCTGAACAGACACCAAAATATTCAATTCTATGCATTTCAGTTATATTTATATAGTGCTTTCAACAATGTTGCAATTGGCAGCTTTAGTTAAAAATGAAACCGAAAAATAAGCAGACATGTTCTAGACGTCTGAACTAGACATCTTAGTTCTCCTTTTTAAACAGAAAGCACACATCTGGGGCTGCCAGAAAACTTGTTAGTTTAAAATGACATTTCTAACTTATTGCATTACTATTATTATTATTATGTAAACTGAACATCTATAAATCAGAACCACACATAAATTATGCATATTTAAATGTGTAAAGGGCATGTCTTTAAATTTGTAAAATTCGAAATAGTTAGAAAATAGTATTTTAATAAAAGTTAAGTCTGTTATGTATTTGAAGGTGATATTGTAATACAAATATTTTGGGTCAATGTTGAATTAGTTGTGAATTGATCATGCATTCTTTAATGTTGTCCAGGTTTTAAGATAGCATTCACAACTCAGTCTCTTAAAAAACAGAAGTATACAACCACAGAATGTGCAGAAACAAAGTACACATTGTGATGATCAGCTCAGCACTTGTATGTGCTTGGAAAAACAGAGTAACCAAAAATGTGTCAGTAACTTTAGCTCTTGAGCTCTGCATCAGAAATCCTGTAGACCTGATAAGGCCTCTACTCACAGATCTGGACCCTGTTGTTGGGTCTTTAACATAATGTCCGGCTCCACTGCGGCTGTCATCATGGCCCACTGCCTTGTCAATAGGATTATGCTCTGGTTTGGACCCCACACAGCCCATGGTGAGCACTGAAGGCCACAAAGAGAGTACACTTATATATCTACAGATAATACATATTACTTTCATTACTGTAATTTGCAAAACAAGAGCTGCCCATGTCCGTTACCTAAAACACAGTGTACAGTATAGACAAATGCTGGAATATGTCTTTTTGCAAATTAGATGGTTGCATATGCAATATTGTAAAATCATGACAGCATTAAACTGTAACGTTTGTGTTTAGAGCTGATGACAAACTCACCCCAAATTTTATTGAACACGCTTAATCAAGACGCCCGATAACAGTAATGAAAATAAACTTGCTTTGACTTCCACATTGGTAGACTTAGGTTTAGTTTCTCACTTGTCTGTGGTTTTGTCATTAACTTCATCACATTCACACACGGAAGCGACTCAGTGGAAACTGTGGTTGGTTGAGGCCTTACGTTTAGAGCCGATTCAAATAAGCTGGTCCTAACACACCCACACGCAGAACATACAACAATAATTCCCAGGTCAAAATGCACAGAACTGACATTTACCCCAAAGTATCTGAGTTGATACTAAATAGATCTGTACAAAATAAACACAGTAAGTACAATACAATGGAAATAGATATAGTGACGTGGAATTAAATTCAAGTTAGTATAAACTACAGTACAGATATAGTAGCACATATGTGCTGTAATGTCACGGTGTAGGAGATACTTCCTTTGATGTCATTTTTCTCATGTATATTTAAAATGTTCCCCCACAAAACTGGAACCAAAATACTATGTTTAATATGCATCATCCTAGACAGGCTGTTGTTACTATTAAAGTGTTTATTAACCATCACTGCACTTAAGTCAACATTGATTTAACTCTTTTGTCTTAGGTTTTCTCCTTGAAAAGCAACTTGCTAACGGAAAGAGAAAAGATATCATTTTCCTAAGCTTGTTTTCCTATGTTGTGCTTTTACTCAATTCTCTGTGCTTTACTTTTTATTGCAAAGGTTTTATTTATTTGTTTAGTCTCACTGACCTCTTCATGGGGTCAGGGTTAAGTTCCTCATGTATTTATTGGTTCAATGTAGTCTCAACCTTTTAATGCTCGCTCAATCTTGTGTACATTTCCTTCTTCCGACCCAAAAAAGATAACAGATATTAGCCTGAGGAGAATTTTCATATTTGCTTTGACAGCCCATCCCATGCACAGATTGTTTTATCCAACAGGCCACTGAGGGACCATCTGCACCTTCCCAAAATGAACAGACCAGGATTGAGAATCACAGCTCCATCCATTCAACACACTGATCCATCTCTCAGAAATCTGCCAGTTTATCTGCTTATTTTTGAATACATAAAAAGCCTACATGTAAATTATGGTGTACATTTATAATATATACTGTCTGGCCTGAGAAACGCCATAGCAGTACTCCAACCAACACAATAAAGTGCATTTACTTGTGAAGAGTCGTAGCTGAAAACTTTTCGTACATGAGGAAGCAAAATATTAAAATGTGATCCTGAGATATGAAATTGTTCTGTAAAACTATAGTAAGCTGCGGAAGTTCATACACTTATGTTACAGTGAAATGGGTTCCTTAAATACAGGTAATAGCTTTACAAAAACATACAACAAACTGCGTCATACCATCGTTTAAAAATGAATCTTAGTAAAGAACAAGTCCAATATATTAAGAAATAACATATTTATGCTATTTAAATAATACATTTATGAAAAATACATAAAGGCCAGTTATCAAACTCCAAAATAGTCTAAAACCAACTTCAAGACATGATGTTATTGAATTAATAACAACTATTAATTTGCACACTTTTTTAACTTGGTAGACAACTTTTGGGGTAAAGAAAACCTTTTATTATAAAAAATAAATATTTTAGGTTTACTTGAAACGCGTTTTTCATCATTCAAGGAACCGGACATACCTCCATCTCTGTCTGGGTTAACTCTAAAAAGTAAAACTGTGTATATTAAAAGTATACTTACCAATTGAATTTCAAGTCACTAAAAAGGTGCAAATCCTTATTTACAAAATCCTGCCAAGACTGAATGAGATGAAGAAACTGTTTCGCGTCTCTTTACACCGGTTCCTCCATCACAGTGATGCGCCTCAGCGTCACGGGTAGAAAAGTAGCGCTGCAGCTGCCCAAGAGGAAGTTAAACGCTGTGTTTAAAAACACATGAGTTGCCTACATAGTTGCCTTAAATGGAAGATATATGTAGTGCTCGCTATATAGTGCCCAACAAAAATGGTGCAACCGCCTGTGACGTTAACAACTGTCAGGATAGACGGCTGTGTTAGTATTGAGACACAGCCAAAGACTAACCCGGTCAGAGGAAACTTAGTGTTTTGCTTCAATATCGGCATGTCCTACTAACGCAATAGTCTTCATACTAAATGCAAAGAGGGATTTTTGTGTGGGTGAAAATAGCAAAACACTATTTAAATCCTTGGGCAGCATTACTTTTGAGGACAATGTCCTTGTAAAGACATTCTACATATAACTCTGCGATGACATAATATTAATACAACAACACACAAATAAAGAGAAAGGCAGATTTAGACAAGATTTGCCTGAGAATAGATCAGAAGGCAGATCCGTGTGTAAGTGAGAACATAGACAGAGATGTCTTTGTCACCTGTATGTATTTGTCACCTGTATTGAAAATAGACAAACATACACACACACACACACACACACACACACACACACACACACACACACACACACACACACAGTTTAGTCCATCTGAACCGTACATCATTTACATAAAGTCAGTGACCTTCTAATTCCCTATTACATAGTAGGATTTAACACACTCTTCTTTTGAAAGAGACACATGTCTACAAACATCCATATTAACTGATGAGAAACAAACTACAGAACAGCTTCATTAGTTTGCGTATGCAAATACTTGATACAGAAATAGAAAACTGTACACATTGTGTAATAATTTACCAAGTCACTGTGGATACTGTGTGTGAAAAATGTTCAAATTCATGCAACATGTAGCACACAAGCATATGTTTATGAACAAGGTTTATTTTGTTTCTGCATTAAATATATACAGCATTTACAATAGAAAACTGGATTAAAACATGTGGTGTAATACTTTATTCAGGGATATTTAAGAATGTATAGTCTGTATTTCAATCATATCTTTCCTCACTGATTCATATAAGTGACTAAGGAAATAAGGTTGTAAAATGAAAATGTTTCTGTTTTGCAGTGATGAAGTATTTGTTACAATTATTACAATTATTTACCTTCTTCCTTCCCACATCCTTAACCAATCACAGGAAGACATCTTTTTTGTATTAAACTTGAGAATAACCTGTCTCTACCTCTCCTTATTTGTCAAGGTTGTTTGTTTATAAATTGTATGTATTTATTGCAACAGACATTAATTAAAAAACAAGTTTCAAAACATATTTTCAAAACATAAATTTTGTTTTAAAAGTGCTTAGGACGCTTGGCAATCCATTAAACCTCCTCAAATATGTCCTTTTTGTTATACAAAAAAAGTAAGTTTTAGGAAACTGACAACTAGCTCTGTTTTTGGCTTTGAAAATAGCTTGACCTCAAAAAAGACTAGAAACAGAAAGTATTTTAAGTATCATTTTTTCACAGTTTATTCTTCCAATTTTGCAGTTTCACAGTATCTACAGCTGCAAGTGGAAAATTCACTATTACAAAATATATGCTTACATCTCAGAAAACCCAAAAGAGGAAGCAGAGGGTTTTTGTCAAGAAGCAGGACATAACGCTTGAGACAGTGACAAAAATAGATGACAGAGAAGAGAGAGTTAAAACAACTGAGTGTGGGCATTTGACATTTAAAGCAAGAAAACAAACGTATAAGAAACATCCATTAATTCATTGATTAAAAGGAAGAGCAGAAACTCTTACAATTGAGAGATCTTGTTAATAGTTCATTGATTCCTATCAGTAAGGACAACAGTTACTGACTTCCTGTTTTGATCCAGTCAAAGATTGTTGGGAAATCAACGTATTTAATGAAGCATCAAAATTCAGTTGTATTTCGATGCTGGTGGAACATTCTGTATGTAGTTCTTATCAGGTTCAAATCAGGTACAAAAACTGAAACTATGTCACTTGTGCCCACTAACTTGTGCCATTTAAATGTGTTTTGGTGTAGTGGGTTAAAATGTGTCATTTTGTGTCCCTTTCTTAATTTAGAAAACTGTGTACGTTCTTGATTTGTCATGTGACTGTTCAGAGAGGGCCTGTAATATACTGTCAGATAGTGACAAACAGTGTTATGCTAAAACTACAGTAACTTGGCACAGCTTACCCCACTCTCATCTACATTCCAGTATAAATTCTGTATACATTCAATATACATTGATATATGAGATTATAGGTGACAGTGTTGCGGTGCAAAGTGTAGTGTTGGTGTTTTAACAAACTGTTCCGAATGCCGGAGATTTTGAGGCTAAACTTGGACACTGGTGTAGACAAAATGGCTGGTTCTACCTTAGAACATAGTTCTACCTTTAAAAATAAATAAATGTAAATATAATACAAAGGAATAACAGCTGTCAATTTATGCATATTGATAAATGACAGACACAGACAGACAGACTGAAACACGGACAGAAACACAGACAGACAGACCTTCATTCTTGCTCTGGTTCTGCATGGTTGTTCCCAGGAGTTCCTCTGATCAGCCGCAATTTCTTCTCCTTTATTGACCGCTGGGAAAGAGCTACACCGGAAACATGGTTTAAAGGTTCAGAACATAATGAAGTTATAAGGTGAAGCACAGCTGAAAACAATGACGCTCTCTTACCATCAGAATCCTGCCCTGATCTTTTTCTACTCGCTTCATGGTTGTGGTTCTCCTTCTCGTCTTGCTCCATTGATCTGCTCCCAGGATCAGTGACTTTTACCTTCTAGTATTAACAAAACATAATAAGTCAGAAGTTACAAGTGATCTCAGAACATCCAGGATTAATTATTCATTCTATACAGGATATTTGACCTGTCCTCCAGGTTTAAGAGACTCCATAAGCCCTGGAAGACAAAGCAGACACGTACATATAACCAGATGAGCAAAGCGTTGCATAACCCAAATAAACTGACCAATGAGAGCGATGCTTCACCTGATTTGAGGGAAATGGTGACTGATGGGATTTTCTTGTTGTCTGAGTTTGCAGGTGTTTCAGCTGTAGGAGACGTTTCATCTTCCATTTCCTCTTCCTGTTCTGTGCATCTTTCCTGTTCTACTTCCTCCTGCGTAAGATGAGACAAAGATCACAGTCAGTATAATTAGCTACTAATAAACGTGCACACACACACACACACACACACATCTAGCACACATACGCATAGAAAGTAAATACAATTTTTAAATATTAAAAATTTCTTTAAACATTTAATGAATATATAATGGAAGTCAAAATGTATTTATTTTTACCATCAATAGTTAATTTTGTTCTGCCCTGCTAGTTTATTTATAAAAATTATTAGTACAATTGGTTAACAAGTTAATGGAAATGGTTTCTAAATCCATATCTAGAACATTTTGTATTTTATTTTTATTATTACACATTTTGTTGTTTTTAGTGGTCTGAAAATGCTGTGAAAACACTGTGCTAGTCCTTTGTATATATTCATAATTATAGTACATATACAATAGAATGTACGTATGAATATACTTGAAAATATACTTATTGATTTGATTCAGTATTTACTTGTGTATTTCTGTCTGCTGTCTGCTGGTCGCTCTGAGGGCTTGATGGATACTGAGAAGAAGATGAAAGTGGAGCAGGTGGTGAGGAAGATGAAGATGACGATGTGTCGCTGTGTGTTTTCTCTTTGCTTTTGGAGCGTCCTGACTCAGAGAGGTCCAGTGGTGCCTCCTCTGCTTCCTCTCTAAGGTTCTCTCCAAAAATCCTGTCTGGCTGCACCGTTGAAACCCTCCACTGGGGTGGCGCTGTGGCGACTTCCCCTCCTGCCACTCTCTTCTCTCTACCCTCAACATGCTCTGAGAGGCTTCTGCGAGAAGGCCGATCCGCCCAGTGCCGGAGGAGGCCGTTCATTGGAGGGACCAGTTTAGGGAAACGTAGGATATTGGAGCCTGGAATTTGAGTTTGGTTTGGATGAACTGCTAAACCGCTAGTAACGCCAGAGCTGGGTGCTGCTGCTACTGTTATCCAGTCAGTGGGTTCTGAGAGGGACCAGGGGAGGCGGCCATTTTGGAACGGTAGGGGACGGAAAGGGACAGGAGTGTGGATTTGTTGCCGGGTACCACGTTCCTCTGAGGCAGGAGAGGGGAAATTGTTCTTCAGTAGACCAAGAGCAGATGAAAGTGAGGGAGATAAAGGGGAATGTCCTTGTTCCACTGACTCCACACTGGCAGCTCTGTGGATACAGGAGAAGATTTATAATGTGAAATGTGTCTGTTTACACTGTTATCTATTTTCTTTCTCACCTCCTTTCTGCTCCATACAATGAGGGCTTGTTGGACTCCTAAAAAAGTGAAGCAGACATTTTACCAAGTAATGAAAATAAATAGCAAAATATTTTCTATAAAATCAATTTAATTATATTTCAAAAGAATATAAATCTGAAGAAAGTCAAGGTATTTCTTACAAATGAAAATGCTCTTGCCCAGCCTTTCATATGTTTATCAGTAGATTTATCTGTACAAAATAAAGCATTTCAGTAAATATGGCTATAGATTATCGATAGATTATCTATCTATCTATCTGCGGTGCAGCCAGACAGGATATATATATATATATATATATATATATAATTATATGACCCTTATACCTAACTAATTCATTTTCTGTTCTAACTTACCCAGGCTATTACACGGGCTGCTTTCTGTCTCCCGCTTGACACTGGCTGCAGGTACAGTGGCGTCCCCTTGTGGTGGCTGGCTAGTCTTCAGCCCTGAGGTTAACAGAGTCACAGCTGCCACTGCTGTGTCAGACAACAACTTGACCTCTGGGGCGACCGCGTCCTGTGAAAGACCATTCTGCCCACTGCAAGAATACCAAGGGCATGTTTGCATTCCCATGCATGACATTAAAATATTAACTATTTTACCAGCCTCTCAAATAAGCTCTAACCACAAGCTAAAGTAACCAAGGCTGGATAACATCTACTTGATTATGTTTGACAATATCACAGAGTACGTTAGTAAACAGAACATGCTGCACTGACTTTGTACAATCCCTCAGGCTCTTCACCTCCTCTTTCAATCTGTCATTTTCTTTCTTCAGTGCGTTCATCTCAGTCACTGCAGCAGTGAACAAACAGGAAGTATCGTTAATATTCATAAAACGGTGACCTAGTTGTTAAGACACGAATGCTGTTTATATTGCAAAGGAATACTGGCACTGTGGTTTTACAGCATTTTGTAACATTTTCTTATACTTTTAAAGGTAGTGTTGGCAATTTCAGAGAAGCTAGCAATACTAAACTAGCTTTACAAGCATAAAATTCCTCCCTCAGTTCACAGTGATCTCCAAAGCCACACCTTCTGTCATTATGTTTGGAGGTTTTAAAAACACATACTTTGATAGGCAAGCAGGGCGTCCAATCATTGCATTCGGCGGAATGCAATGATTGGGCAAACATGGTCCTTCCACAGTAGGTTTTAAAGCTCACCCAGTAGAGATATATGCTGTAAACTCTGCAGCTGAGAGTTTTCATATTCCTGCAGTCTTTTTTTAGCCACGTCCTGAGTGACTGTACATCTGTCACACAACCCGGCTCGCAACCTGGTAATAACAGACAACAGTGTGGCCAATAGTAGATGAGATTCGGTTTAACACACAGACACACACACACACACCTGTTTTCCAGCTGTTTGATGTTCTCAGTGAGCATCCGTTGCTGTTCTTTTAGCTGCTGGTTCCTGTTGTACAGTTCCTCCATACGCTTTGTATCACTGCAGCACACACACACACATACACACACACACACAAAAACAAAACATTCATTACAGTCAATACTGTACTTGTCAAGCCTAGTTGTACTTAGCTGATATAAATCTGCTTTTTATACTTACATATTCCTTTTATTTGTCAGTTCTAGCACTTTCTCCTGCCATCCTATAGAAACAGAGATAGAAAGAAGATAGAAGGAGAAATATACATTCATAGAGCAGAAAAACTATATAATGGTTTTCAAAGTTTATACTTTTCTTGGCAAGTAACATGTACATGTATGTTGTTCCTGTGGCTCTTCTGGCTCTTCAACAATTTTACCTTGTTCTTCTGCTTTTAGAAACAAACATCATGCTTACAATGACACATAAGTTAAGCATGTAAATGAGCAAGTAAATTAATTGATTAATGTAAGAATCTTTGAATAAAAGCATCTGCTAAATGCCTAAATGTAAGTTCATTACATTATTGCAGTTGGACTAAAGCATTTGAAGTTATTGCCTTATTATTGGTACTAAATCAATTTCTATGAGTAAAGTGTGCTCCGTATAGAACAACTACTTGTGGATAATTATATCACATCCCATTTCTAAGACTTTTAACAAGCAATTATTGAATCAGTGTTGAATCAGATTGCAATCAATATTGAATTAGCAACAACCTTTTAATGTACCAATGCATTAAATATGCTAATGCAACTAAAAGCATTAGCTGTTGTGTCAATATTAAAGTAACACACGCCTTGGTGGAGTCCAGCCAAGACGGAGCAAAACCAAAACTGACTTTGGTGGCACATAGCAGGTATCTCGCAGGCTTCTTACCTTCCAACTCATGTTCATGGACCTCTCGCAGTTTCTGCAGAAGCTCAGAGAAGCTCTCCATAGCCATGCTGGTGTTCCTATCCACCTGCCACTCAATTTGGTTTCCTACCAGACACAGTGGAAAAGAGAGAGAGAGAGAGAGAGACAGAAGGATGGAGGGAGAGGGAGAAGATGAGGGAAAAGATTGAAACAGAATATATGAGACATATGAGGCATACAATGAGAACAACACAGATTCATAAGACAGTACAGGTTCATAAGAGAGACAGGGTCAGTTCTGTGGTGTTGTTGCATTCTGCCCTGCTATAATTTGAGCCTGAATTTCTGAGCTCATATACAACAAAGCTATTAAAACCTTGTCTTGCTAAACTGGTTGGGTAAGGTGAGCACCACAGGCCTAACTTTATTTGTGTATATGTGTGTGTGTGTGTGTGTGAAAGAGAGAGTGAGAAAGTGCAGAATAAAGAGCGATAGCATGTGTTTGTGTGTTGGCACTTGCAACGACAAACAGGATCAGGAAGTTTATTTTGGACTATTACAGTGTGATCTTAATGGGAGTAAGCAAAACAACGACAGACAATATTATAATAAGCTTCAACGTTAAAATATAACGTGACATCATATTTTTAGGGTTATCTGCTCAGATCCTCGTCTTGTAAAAAATGAAACTTTAAAATCTTCAGCAGGAACTTAAAACCTGACACTTACATTCTCACTATATTTAAAATAACAGGTTAATCACATATTGCTTATCCAGTTTGACGTAGTGCAATGCATAGAAATGTTGATATATGTTAATACCTAAAAAACCAGAATGGGCACTTATTTTAGCTTTAGGCAAATCAATATGCTGATGAAATTTTACTGGAAACAAATGTTCTTCCATACGAGCACTTAACTGTTAACTATTAGCTGCAGGTACGCATTAACACATTTTCCAAGAAGAATGTTTTATGTCTTTATGAGGTAATTCAGAGGCAACACAGGAACATCTGGTTATAACATCTAATTAAAATGAGCTGTTCAGACTGTTCACTGTCTGCAAGACTTCCACTTGAGGAGATACAGCGTACTGCTGAGGGTGCGGTCACCCCCCCATTCCGCCCTCCCCCCACCCCCCTTGCAATCTTTTTTTCATTTTAATCTGTGTGATTTTCGCCTGCTCTCTGCATGTCGGGATACGTTAGCTAATGTTACAGCAACGAGAGCAAGAGGGAACCTGTCTATCAGAACAGTGAATTTCACTTTCACACAACTCATGCACACACACTGTTATACATCTGCACGTTTGTGCTGACTTTGCAAAGCCACTATGCAATTTTGAGTTCCATTCAGAAATATCATTTATCAAACTTTATAGATTTACTATTTGAGCAGGTGAATCAAATGTGACCTCTGACTCTAAAAGACCTTGACATCAGGGGTCAGAGTTCATGCATTGTGTTCCAAGGTGTTTCATATATATATATATATAAACATATAAATGGAGACACTGAGGCAGGCTTGGGGCACTATCATATACATGGGAAAATATGCCTGCTTGACATTACGCAATTTCATTGGCTATGATTAGGTGATGATTTGTTAGGTTATTGTGTTATGGCAGTTGATTCTTGTTTGTGTTCTGGTAACTGTATGAGACCTGTATGACATGTTAAGGTCTTGATTTAACACTCCAGGGTATTTTCTGTTAAAACTCTAACTTCTAACCGAAGGCATGGAAATGAATTAAAATTTAAAGGCTATAGAGACAAAAAAACACAAGCAAGAGAGGAGAGAAAGCTTAAATTTTGTAAACATGAACTTAATTCATACACTTTCAACAGACAGTGCAAATATTTCAGCTAACAGCTACTTCCTTAACTAAGCTAATTAAAAAAAAAGTTTATCACAAACACATTTAGTTTGTTACACTATCAACATTCAGTGTTATCAGTATCAGTATTTCCATAAATACCAAAAAACTGAGCAAACAAAACACATTAAAAAGAGACAGTTGCAGTTTTGTGTAAAATTAAAAACTACACACATATATATATATAATAGCAGATCACTGCATTAAATAAAAAGACCAAACAAATATGCCACCACACCCTGGATCTGAAATATTTTGAAAGATGAGTGATACTGTTTCATTGGGATTCACATGAGCAGAAAACCATGCATTATGTTACCATACATGCCTGTTCAATACATCCCACACACAATAAACGCTTGGCATGATGGGATACACAGATCAATAGAGTCCGTTTGGCTAAAATGAATGTCAATTCTCTGAGCATTGGCTTAACTCTCACAGTCCAAACACAGTGTCACTCACCCCGTGCCACCTTGTGGACAGCGGACGCCCCAGTCGAGAGATGTCAACCACGCCACCTGTCTCCTTATCAAAACTCCGAGACCCCAGAGACGCACGCCGGATGGGAAAAGATAGGGAACGACAGAGAGTTTTTCACACGCCCTGCGCTCCTCTCCTCCTCCTGCCCCAGCACCCCCTCCTTCTCCTCCCCACCGACGAGGAGAACAGGTCTGAGCAGTTCCACGCTGTAGCACACAAACACCAGTTCTCTCCTGGATAAACCGGTCCTGCTGAAATCCCACTAAACCTGCCCGGCCACACAGAGAAAAAATCTTAGCAGGATACAGAGAACCTTTAGTCGCTCAAAGCCGCTTTATTTTGCCTTGACTTTTAATTCAAAAGACGATAGATGCGTTTACCAGCTTTGATATTTGCCATATAAATATAAATAACCTTTGGACATTTGAATTTTAGAGGGGAAAACATGTTAATGTAACAATGTTAATGTATTTCGGAACACGTTGCCAATAATTCATGATATAAGGAGTTTTAACTAAATAATCCGTATTCATTATTAAATATACATAACAGATTGCAGAATAAAGCCATAATAAATAAGGATCAGGTCTTGTGTCCTTGCAAGTTTTCTGGGTAACGTAGTTTTGTGTGTTTTTACGTCATATCTGTTAGCTTTAAAGTCATCTTGAATGTTGAAACAAGCATGTATTTTATATTTTTAATTCTTCCCTTTCTGGGAAAATGTAACAAAAATATTGACGATTACATAGTTTTGTCCGATCAGATTGTCTCTGGAAGAAGAATGTCCTTCTCCAGTCAAGAAACAAGTTACACCGTTTTATATGTCAGATATGGTTACACAGAACAGGTGTAGCATAATGAAATGATCTACATAACAATATGATACATCCTGAAATGACAGACAGACCAGAAATCTGCAAGACAGAATAAAAACTAAGGATTATATCTGTCAGTTAGTTAAGCTTCCTGATTCTGTAGTACTGGACAAACCAGTACTAGACGGATGTGAGTTTACACCCTACTGAGAACATGAGAAGATGAAGAGGATACTAACAGGACTGTTAGCTCACCATTTTACCATTTTGTCACAAATCATATATTATATTATATTTATATTTCGTGTTTTATGGGCACATTCAATAGGCGTAAAGTATTTATACAGCACAAACTACATTTTATTCCCCTACATGAACCCCAAATCTAATCACCACAAAACACACAAACACACACACATAAAAGACTAGGATTTCATAGGATCACTCCAGCACAATGATCAATGTCTTAAGGATAAGACTTCAAACAATGACACAGATTTACAAGACATGGTGAATCCCCCTTTACAAAATACTGCTGCATAAATGTTTGTGTAACTCACAAAATGTCTAACACTGCAGGAAAAAGCTTATTCCTATAAACTCTAACTACAGTAACTCACATAAAAGAACAATGGTCACCTATGTTTTTAAATATAGCAATATTACTTTGGCTATAAACTATTGTTTGTAAATCATTTTTAATGTGTAGTTTGTTCAGAGTGTGGCATATTCATGGAGTCTGTGGCTTTAGTACTTTAATACATTTTACAATATTTGTGCTTTGAAAGAAAATGGGGGGGGACAAAACATATAGGCTACCTGCACAAAACTGGGCCTTTAATAGCCTCACATTGTGAGAAAGTGAATCTGCAGTTTTAAAGTTACTCACTAGAGGGCAATGCGGAATTTATCTCTGTAGATATTCACCTGTCAGGCTTCCTCAAAAACACATTCCGGTCAAACAAAACATATGGCCAATATAAACTAAAAATGAGTGTGTCTCAACATTTTTATCACAGCTCACACTGCAGAGAAGCTAAAATTAAACAAACACCCTCTCACAGATAGATTCACACATTTATCATGGGAAGCAGTAAATGATTTCCCAAGGGAAACTGCAATGTCGTTTCTGCTCTTAAACTACTTTTGATAAACGCGACAACATATGTCCTTAAACCTGGTGCCACGAGTGGGATGGAAACCAGGGCCTTTTCTGTTTAAGGGGATGAGTTCTGCAGTGAACATGTCTTCATCATTTGTCTGTAGTGTTGCCAGAAAACAACATGATGGAGCAGTCGGTCAGTCGAGGACCTGATGCTATCCAAGCCCACCCAAAGACTCCAGTTACCAACACATCAAACAAAAAGAAAGAAAGATACAGAGCCAGGGTCGAGAAAGGGGGGCTTTGGTTTCCAGTCTTTAAAAAATACTCTAATCTCAACAGCAAGAATAAAAAACCTAATGATAGAAAATGATTGTGTCAAAAACAGGTATATTTCACCATGTGTATTTTAAATGTAAGTGCATATGCTAAACATATGCTAAATATGTTTGCCATAGAGTTTAAATCTGTCATATGCTTTGGCAAAAGTCGGTATGTTTCAGGTCATGTGACCTCACTGTTCCAGACAGTCTCTATTTGCCCTTTAGTCTAAGTAGCAAACCCTGTGCTTAAGTGTTAAGCTTATGAATGCGAATGTGTGATAAATGTTTACCCAGCATGCAATGCATTATTGATTCCCTAACCTCTGTCTCTGGTTTAAGAGTTTAACACCCTAGACAAATACTGACTCTACAGGCTACAGAGGGAGAGAAATAAGTTTGGAAAGTTGCCATGACTTGAGACTGGCACCTGCTTGCTCTCGCATACACTTAAACACTGGTTCCGGCTCAGGGGCGGAGGTGGGAAAACAGTTGGTCTACTTTTAACGGAACAGACACAGGAAGTTCTGTGGTACTGAGAGGAAGTTGACTAAAACAGAGCTCAAAAACACCACCCCTTGATTCCTGTGTCTGACAGTGTGTGTCTGCTGCACACACAACAAAATACTCACGCCACAGACCCCCTGACCTGTTTTCTTTCTGTAGGCACATGTATCTGAAAGAGGGAACTTTAGGGAAACCATAAGATGATGTTTTTTATATATGGACAACTAATATGTATACAAACAAAAGTAACTTATGACTAAACAAAGGTAAACAAAACAAAAGTATAAATGACTAAAATTCCATATAACTGTTGCATTACATTTTTTCAATCCACACAAAGCTTTGAGTAAGGAACGAAAAACCTTTCTGTCATTATTCACTAAAAATATTTTTATAGTTTTATTGTTTTTTTCTTTTTTACTGGAAAACGTTGCCATTTGTGTGGCAGCTGGATCTGATTATCAGTAGCCTTTCATTGTAAATCCTAAACACTAATAAAAACGTAAATAAAAAAAACAAAGGATGAAACAGCAGTAGAAAAATAACAATTTCCATTGTGGACATGAATAATGCTTCAACGGGTCATATAAAGCATGATGAGACCCCAGTCAGGACATTAAAGGATGGTAAGAGAGGTTTAAAGCTCCACCATTATCCATACATAACTGACTGTCCATATCCATCTTCATCTGGACTAACAGGGATGGCGAGATTAATAGCCAAGAGACGTCTAATGAGCAGAGAAAGCAAGATGGAGACAGAGAGACAAAGACAGAGAACGAATGGTGAGCCTCAGATCTGCATCCATCACAGGATATTTGTCACTCCTGTTGGAGCAGTAGATGGAGCGCTGAAGGGAGGCTGAGCAGAGGGCAGCATGCGACCTTTGACCCCAGAACCTCTTCAATATTAACTTGATTAGCTCACTGCAAAATGTGTGTGTGTGTGTTTGTGCAGGTTTGGCTGCTCGTAAGGGCCACATTTACAAAACTGTTGAGAAGTTCTGAGAAGACAATGAGAAGTTCTCATGTGTGTTAAGTTTGAGTGTGTAAGCTTGAAGCATTTTGGGGCATGTCTAGTTTCCTCCTTCATTTGAACTCTACAAACAGGCTGATTTACTCTCATGAAAATCCCCCCTCTGTACTTACACAATGAGGATTTATACAGTCTATGAATATAGTTTATCAAACATACAC
>JBAJNP010000499.1:0-72497 GCA_036877545.1 Yasuhikotakia modesta
AGCGCAAACAAAACATTCTACTAACATTACTTACGCAAGGACTTACTGCAAGATAACACTGGAAGAAGTTTTACAGAACATTAGCCAAGGTTCTAAGAATGTTCCCTGTTAGCTAGGTAACGTTATCCACTAAAACAGCTGCTGTTGAGACCTTTACAACCACCCCCGGTGCCCTCTGACCCTTTGAACCGAGCACCTGTTCGTTCTCAGTGAAGACCCGGCGGCCGAAGCTCCAGATGATATTGGGGGTGGGGTCACCTGTGGCCTCACAGGTAAGCGTGATCTGCTCCTCTAACTCAGACGCCGTCTGGTTCTCGAGGAAGGTGATCTTCGGTTGCACTGCGGACAGATGCGTACACATATTAACTCCAAACACAGTAAGCAAACACCCAGAGGGCAAAATAAATATTGATTGTCTTTGTGCAATTACTGAGGCTTTACAATAGCCCTGGTAGCGAACAGTGCTCTTAAGCTGATGAGCTGTAAATTACTGGCTTGAAAACATGAGTGTGCCTCACTGCCTGTGTGCTTTCAATATTCAATCAACGGCTAGTTATAATTCATAATTCAGAAGAGGAACTTTGTTTAATGGATGCAATGGTACTTTCATGCACATTAGATCTTGGCGTGTTATGCTTGTGCTGTGAAGCAGTGCTGTCGATGACAGGAAAAAATATTATGCATGTGTGCAGATTGCATGTTTTAGCATGCATCTCGTTCCTCATCTAAAGCTCTATGCATTCTCAATCAGTGTGGTAAACAAACGGCGCAGTGTGCTTTAAGTGAACTCTGACCACCTGCAGAGATGTTCACATTGTAACGTACACACAAGGCAGTCCATCACAAGACCCATGCGTGCTGCAGTAGTCACAGTTCACGACACTACAGTGTGAATTTTAAAGCACGCTGTGCACACAGACTGGAAATGCATCTAATTACATAAATCGCAGCCTTTTGCAGGCAATTTTAATTTTATTTAGATGAATTGTGCAGCCCAAATGGGGAAAAAACATTTCATGGTAATTAGCATGTAAACACACTTGTTATTGGTTCAGTGCCAGTGGCCGTCTCAGTAATGGCAAAATTAATGGGACGACTGCGGTGATTGCTCCACGATTGAGTCTTACCGAACACGCTAAGGCTGACTTCCTCGCTTCTCTCTCCAGCCTTGTTTCTGGCGATGCACTGGTAATCTCCTTCATCAACTTTCCTGACGTCCTTGATGGTCAACTCCGATCCGTCTTCATTCAGGCTGTACTTCCCGGCAGATTCCAGCACGATATTGTCGCTGCAGGAGACGTAGCATGTGGGAAAGAAAGGATATGTTTACTGTTTGGCCTTCAAGCTGTCACTCGCTCAGCAAAGCCATGAATACACGATGCCCCGCCGCCATCTACACCAGTAAACACGGAGCGAACACGTGCCCGCCCGTGAAATGAATTCTTCATCCTGAACTGCGCGCTTTCTCTCATCGTGCTGGTGGAACAGCAGGAAGCACAGGAGAAGTAACGCCAGACTTTCTTTGTCGCCTTTTTGGTGACACTTTTTTGTCCTTGAGCCAATAGGAGCGCTGCAAACAACATCTGCATGGCATAAAAATCAAGCTGGTTTATTTCTGACTTTTTTCTTTTTGGGGAGGAATACTGCTGTGCTCCAGGAAAAAAAGTCACAAGATCTCATTAACATCTCAATTGTTACTGCAGGAAACAATGAGATTAAATGGAGAGCAAATGGAGACTTAAGTCTTATTTACTTCCAAAAATTTTCTTCGGACCACAGAAATTTCACAAGTAAGTCTAATTTTAAAAAGATGTCTTTATTGTCTTCATGTTCACTGTTACTCAGTAAAAAGACAAAAATTTTATCAAAGTTAATATTAAATAAACGCATTTGAGAAGTGCTAAGCTGTGAAAAAATCAGCCTCTGACCAACAACAATTTTCTTGTGACACTAAATCAGTTTCTAGCGACACCAAATCACCCTGATCTTTTGCTCGTAACGGCAGCAATTGAGCGACAGTTTAAAATGGCCCCAAATGACAGCTCTGTCAGGGAAAGAGAGAAATAAATGAGTCTGCGGTGAGCGTTTCGGTCCCTCCCTTTCCTGAGGCGAGATCTCCGTCTCGCCCCCTTCGATTCTCACGCCACTCGCGACTTGGTTAAAGGAGTTGCTTGAGTTTACGATTACAGCCGTGCAGAAAGATGTCAGTTGCCGTAGCTGCCACAGCTAACCGAGGCTGAAAGGATAAAACAATGTTTCTGCCATTCATAGCGCTTTTAGTTTACAAGCTTTAATAACCCTCATCCCTTTTCTCTATGGATTGAGGAGAAAGCTAAGCTTTCCCTACAGAGATTTGGCTGAACTTTTCTGCCGCTGTTTGGCACAGGCAGATAAAGGGGTAGCCGAAAGGAGTGGGTGAGAAATGACACGTACCGTGCCCATGTGACCGTGGGTTCTGGGTAGCCATCTGCATAGCAGGCCAACGTCACCGCCTGGCCGATGTCTGCAGTGGCGTTCAGCTCAGTGTATCGGGTCCTGATACTCGGCAGAACTGAGAGAAGAAAGAGAGAGATAAAGGGAACAGATTATCAGTCACTTTAAAGTGATAGTTCACCTGAAAATGAAACCTCATTCACCATCATGTTCCAAACCTACATGCTGTCATTTTTCACACAATGTTTTTAAATCTAACAATCTTTTTTCAGCATTTCTGCTTTTCTTTCCATATTTGGCACTTGCAGGATTTTCAGTGAATACATTTCTTAAATGTAAGAAAATGTGGAATATAGCACATTAAAAAAATACTTTTACTGTTTTTTTGTGCTTTATGGAGTCGTAATTACTGAAGCTGATCTAAAATTATTGTTTCTTAAAAAAAATAGCATATATGTTTAGAGACATCAGAGTGAGTGAGAAACACCTGACAGAATTTAAAATGTTTGTAAACTGTTCCTTTAAATAACTCACACAGAATGCTAACAATACACTTTCAAATGCAACCCTGTGATATTTACTTCTGCACAGAGTTAACGGTTATCTAATCTGTACAGACTGTCTGTATCACACGTATGTGCGGTAACGGAGCAGGTGGCTGCAAGATTGAATCCTCACCGTTGACAATGACCTTGATGACCCTGAAGTCGATTTCACCCCGGGCCATGATGCGGCCCTCACAGGTGTAGTCACCCTCATCTGTCTTCTTGATGCCACGAATCTGCAGGTGGTTGTTGCTCAAGACCTTGAAACGGACTGCGGGTGAGAGTGAGAGAGAGAGAGAGAGAGAGAGAATGCAAAATGAGACCGTAATTACTCCTGAGTAAGATAAGGAGACCATGTTAACGAGACTCTCATTACATGCTGGGCAGCAAAATGACTTGGTTGCACAATTGATACCGCATCATCTCCCAGTATAAAATCATTTTTATGGCTCTTTCTGCTGTGCTATCCATACTGAGGCCAAAAATAAAGGTGCATGTAACTCACAGCTGTCCAGACGAGACAACGGCTGTGTTCAGAATGGAATACTTACTGGAGTACTTACTGACTGCTAAACAGTTTACACCCTGTGTACTGCATACTTTTATTTTAATAGCAAATAAAAAGCCATTTATATTTTATAACAAATTTCACAGTTTGCTACATGGTCATCATGTAACCCCATGTCGCACAGTCGGTGTCCAGTTATTATGCTGGAAGTAAAAATGGCTAAAGTGTCATTTACAGATGCAGTAAATTATTGCAAAGAGATGTTGTTGAAAATTGAAATCAACAACAAAATACATTTTTGTGAATATACTCTGATGTTGGTTGTGTGTGTTAAAATGTGTTAGCATTTAGTTTTGCTGTGTACAGTAAACAGGAGAAAAAAATGGATCTGATCAAACAGCCAATCAGCAATCAGCCAATCAGGAATGGGGGGTGTGACCCAGCTGTGAGCCTGTATTGAAAAGTGTTTTTTTTAAGGCCAAGCAATGGAAGGTGTGTTTGTTTGGGTGGCAATTTTGCTTAATGCACCTTTAATTTTTGGATACAAGGTCTAGTAGGTTAGCATACTATGTCCCCCTTACACAGCTTACAATGTTTTTTAGATGTGCTTTATCTTAACACAGAAGAGCACAGAAAAGGTTAACAATGGAAATTGTGAAAAATGTTTATTGTAAAGTTATTTACACAGAGCAGTTTGGGTTTCAAGTTCTACTGCAATTAGTGGTTTTGCAGTGAAACACTGAGTTCTGCGGTCACTGCCTCCTCCAGCAGTCTCTGAGGGAGGAGTCCTGTGGGGTTAAAATACTTTCATCCAAATGAGGCTTGAGCTAGTAAACAAAATATCACAGATGAAAACTTTTAGGCTTCGGTAACTTTGATTTTATTTATAATCAAAGTTAAGGCGCTGCAATTTTGCGCTGCAGTTTCCGTCGCGCCGCTGAAGCGCATGTGCCGCGGGCCTGTGCTGAGTGCACGCTATGAATTCCAAGAGTGGACAATTTTGACAGGAAATTCTGAGGAAGGGATGTGAAAGACTTAAAACAAGAGAGAGAAATGATGAGTGTGAAATAAAGATGGCCTATGGCGAAATGCAAGGTGAAAAGATAAAGGGATTAAAAAAAGAGAGGGATCTAAACTTCACTTTAACCGAACAGCTATTTTTATAAGTGGTGTTTCGGTGTGAAATGCCTTATTTACTAACCACTCGTAAACCAGTTTAACTAGGCACAAAACTGTGTTGTGGTAGTTGCACTGTGACCTGATTTGTATAACAGTGCTTGCAAATGAACAACATTATTAGCAGACGCAATTCAATGGCAGTTAATTCCCCATCTGCTTTATAGTCTTACCGTCAGTCTCAGGCTGAATTCTGGTCTTTTTATACTTCCAGATTACAGTAGGGGGCGGGGAGCTGATGACATCACAGATGATGTCAGCATAGTCCCCTTCGTTAAACTCTTGGGGCGATGGAGACTTCTGGAAAGTGAGTTTCTCTGAAAAAGAGAATTGACAAACACTTCAAAGAAGGTTTTAATGCAAATTGCACACAGAGCAGCCTGAAATGAGCTGCATGCTGCTAGCAGTACTTTTGCCTTGAGATCAATGCTGTGGTCTGAATCTTGTCAATAATAAAAAAAAGGAAAAAACACGCAATGGCTCCAACAAGGCCAGTTTATTTAAATCCAAGATCCAAGAAGATTCAAATGACTTCTTGGGAATAAAACACACTGGTCAAAATTCTCTTTAAACAATAAAGCAACAGTTTGGATAATATCATTATAATGTTGTCATGTAAACTATTCATAGGTTTTAAAGACAGTAAATAAGTATAAAAAAGTATTTTTAGATACTGTTAAAATAAGTGTTGGATTGAAATTGTTATTTGATTTATATATTGTTTATATATTTTTGTACTTAGTTTATTTTAACTAACATAATATTTAAGTTACACAATACACTTTTATAGTAAATCAAGTTGTTTCTCCTTAAAGGATACTGGAAAATTTCTCCCCTTTAAAGGAAAGACAGGAAAACTTACGGAATATTTTTACAATGACGGTGCCCTGAGATTCCTTCTCTCCGCTTTTGGCCACACACTTGTACATGCCGGCGTGGTCCACGTTAGCGTTGTAGATGGTGAGCGTGGACGAGGACTCGTCATTTTTGTTGACGCTGATGTCCGTTCTGCCCGGCAGGAGCTTTTCACCGTTGGGAGCGAACCAGTCTATTTCTTTTGCATCTCCAACAACTGAGAACAGACAGACAGACAATGACAGACTGTCAGTTTCTCAGCTCTGGAGTAAACAGACAAACGTATTTATATGTGTCTGTCTAATGAGCGCTGAAATCTTTATCTGCCGCCTTAGTGGACACAAAATCCATCAACTTTTCCCCCATGAAACAGATCACTGGCTGCAAGAATAATGCGGGTTGATATAGCGAAAAGCCTTAACTCAATATTTGAGGTTTCTACTACATCTTGACAGTAAATGTATTTATTTTAGATAGGAAATTCGAACCGTAAATTACATCGAACAGAGTGAACTAGAGTGCAAATGCTTCAAAAGTTAAGGCAGAGATTGTATTGAAATTCTCTCTTAAACAGGGGCAAGGAGAGAGTCAGTCTAACAGCCAAAAAATAACACATTGTGATTCATGTTGCTTAATTTTTATCGCCCCGGCAAAATCATTAATGTCATGAATTTTTTCTGTGAGCAGGTCAGTGAAATATATCTCATGAATCTTGTGAAACGTCCATTGAAAATGAAAAGTGAAAAATATGGCTTTCAATAATTGTCACATTTATTTATTCCAATCTGATATCTGAGAAGAGCGGCACAGTGCTCTTTGAATATTTCAGGTGTTCCTCATATATAATAGAAGAAAAGACTACCTGTCTTTTTTTAAACTACCTGCTTTACATTGTTAAACACAACGTTCAATCCTCTGAGCTTTAAGTCAAGGACTAAAAATTCCAAAAACGATTCGCTGCGAAAGGCAGGCAGGTCAATGAATTTATCTACGGACTGTAAATAAGTACATCAAAGGTTTAGTGCGCCCTGCCTACAATCAGAACGGTGGGACCTGTTTAAATGCATTGAACAGAGCAGAAATGGCAGGTCTGAAATCAAAGGCACTTCATAAAGGTTAAATGTGAAGTGACCCCCTGATTTGTTTCATCACAGGAGGGTCGTTCGCTTACCCTCACACAAAAAGAACTTGGACTCTCCCACGCTGATTTCTCCTTGGGCTGGTATGATGTCCACTTGCAAGGAGGCTGAGTGAGAGAGAGAGAGAGAGAGAGAGAGAGACTATAAATGAAAGATTACAACAAAAAGCTGTTTTTGTTTTTTTACTAATTACTGAGATAGTTTGCATAAAATTACAGTTTCTGGCATAAAGTTAAAAAGAGAAGCAGATGCCGCCCATCTCCGGTGACTGTGCGAGCCGACCAATTAGAACGCACTCCTGGGACGGATACCATTTTATCTGTGGGCGTACAAGGACCATGAGGCTGTGCGTTTTTGGACTTGAAGATAACAATGTGTCAACAATATTGGCTTTTTCGGCTCAGTTAATGTGGCATGCAGAGATAAGCATTTACCTCGGTAAGGAAATGGGCGCACTGGGTGTTGTCGTACAGTAATGTGAAGCAAACCGTAGCCATGGTAACACAAGTACTGTCAAAAGCACTTAGCGAGACACCTCTGTGTTAGGCAGGCTGATGCTCAGACTAAATATCACAATTAGGGCTTAGCACTATCTGAAATAAGGTGAATTATAGGTCTCTCGCAAACTTATTTTCCACCTACATTTACCCGAAGGTTCTGAACCACACTGATATTTCATAATGGTACCTTAAGCTTCAATTTTCCAGTTTAATGGAAGCCACCTGATGGAGCTCTCTTAGAATTTTCTTTCTTGTGCGCTTGGGGAGCGTAATGCCGTAAATGATAGCATATTAGTTTCCTGAGATGAGGCTAATATAATTCATCTTTCATCCACGTCAACTGCGGTGAATGAGATGAGCACTGATCGGTCTCGGGCAGCAAGCGGTCGTTAGTTCTACTAGCTACGGATACCATCTCCAAAGAACGAGACTTTAGAAAAGTAAACCAGCCCATTTTAAACGTGAAACCATGAGCCATTGAACGGCGCATTCTGATTGGCTGCACACCAACGCAAGGCCTCACAAAAGTATCGCAATCACCGTACTGTCATTGAGCTTGTCAGTCAAAAACAACACAATGCCTTAAAATGCACGACACTTCGCAGGAGAAATAACGTGTGCTTCTCCGTCTCCGACTTGAGCGATTGTAAGAAAAGAGGAGCTGACCTTGAAACAAAACACATGAGAGATCTATACCCAGCAGCCTTCTGAGATCTCCTTCATGCCCACTGTAATCATGAGTAATTATCAAACACTTCACCTCACTTTTCTTCGGTACGGTTCACACTGTTGCCCCATTTATTTTTAAAGCTATTTTTAAAGTTCAGCTAAAAACAATTTTAAATTTTTTGAGCTAAACATGATTATATAACATACAGCTAAGCATAAAGCTAGCACGTTTTAAACAGAGCAAATAAACAATTCAACAAACGAACAATTCATTGCAGTAAAAAAAACTACAACAATTTTTTTATTACAAAACTGTACATTCACAACTGCTACCTGATTTTTTACAAAAACTTGTAAAACTGTAAAAGCGTGTAACATCCCATGCAATATTTCGTTTAATACCTCCTGAGGTTGATAATCGATTTTTTGAAGGTTAAGCACCGCCTTTCACAGCCCATTTGTTGAAAAAGAAAAAAAAAATACTTTAGGGTCTGAAAAAGGCTTTTAGGCATTTTTGTACCCAATTCACGTACCTCAAACACGACACACCACCTTTACCTCAAAATATTCTACATTCAATTTTCCTCCACCCCCTTCTTTTCCTTTACTAGTGTAAGTACAGATATTAGGTGACATTAAAGTACTCTAGAAAGGTTCTGTCTTGTTCCCTCAAAATGAATTTCTGACTTAAAATACACAGAACACTCTTGGCCCTTTACTACAAATAGAAAAGTAAAAAAACGACCACGACCAAATTGAATTTTAGAAAAACATCCATCCAGGCAGCTATATAACTCGGTCCCTGTGTTTAAAACATCTCTTACTGCACTTAATCAGAATAACACTTCATAATCCAATATCCATGTATCGTGCACTCTGAAAAATAGCTCTCATAAAACTTACATTGGCCAATAGAATAACACATTTTATTTAGCTACAACTTAGACTGTTTGTTCACTGAACACATAAGCGTCTCAAAACAGCAATCAAATATTAAGTAGACAACACCGGCGTTCACTGACAACTCACCAATTGAACAAATAAACGCAGACCATGAGAAATCCGACACGTCGGCAATATTGTTATTTGAACTACTTTTACTTCATAATGTTTATCTTGAGGCTTTTATTTAATGAAGCCAAATGCTTGGAGTTCTTGGGTAGTAAGTATCAATAGAACAAAAGTGCAGAGCTGTGTCCTTGCTGGGAGCTCGCGGGAGACAAATAAACGCGTAAAACACAATAGGATGGCAAATCGATAAGCCTAATTACAAAATAAATCCGAAACAGCTCAGCCTGCTAGGTGGCCGTTTGCTTTGCTCCCAGCATGCTTTGCTCTCCTCCAGCATACTCCATGCACACTATGTGCTTTAACTCTTAATCTTTTTTTGCTAATGAATAGATAACTGCAGGCCACACAGCCAATCAGCGTATCCCATGATGGACAGCGTACAGCACAATAGCAAAACAAACGCAACTAGCTGCCAAATGAGGAAACGAGAGTTTGCGTGCCAACTTTTAATA
The DNA here is from genome assembly GCA_036877545.1 of Yasuhikotakia modesta. Lineage (NCBI taxonomy): Eukaryota > Metazoa > Chordata > Actinopteri > Cypriniformes > Botiidae > Yasuhikotakia > Yasuhikotakia modesta. Next base: position 9,349 of record JBAJNP010000499.1, read on the forward strand.
GCAGTGCTGATAACAAAACATCGACAAGTTAAAGGGGATTAAAAATCATTGCATAAGATTAAATGGGAGGAAGCTATCAGCATTCATTTTAGCAACAAATTTTGGCGCTGGACAGACGCTGTGTAATGTAATGCAATAACAGAACAAAACAGTTTCAGTTTCAAACTGCACATTTAAATATAATCATTACAAACAGGGCAAATCTTAAAACCTGATATACGACACATGGCGTTTTGACTCGGAGCTAGTTTCAAATGAGAAATATATTTTATACATCATAAATCTACAATGAATCCCATTTTATTTTGATGCACAGACACATTTCCGTTTGTATTATCCTACATATATTAGATGTCAGGATTCCTATGAAATGTATGTATTAATATTTGACGGCTAATGAAAACAGCAGCTCATTTTCTGGAGTTCAGTGATGTGTCGCCGATCCACATGTTTGCGTCTGACACAAAGCAGGATCCTGTCTGCATTAAATAACTATATTCATGCGAACACACAGCTGTGGTAATTCATCTAAAAGCTATGCCAAAAGATGCCATCAGACTGGAATGATAGCATATTAATCCTTATGTAACAGAGCGAGACACACTGATGTTGGCAAAACATGCAACGCAAGGAGCATCTATTAATCAGAGAGGCTCACGGAGACTGAGGAGATGAGCCGTCCCCGTATTGACATGCGCCTGACGTTGAGTGTCAACTCAGAGAGAGCTTAAATCTTTTTGGGCCAGATTAAAAAGATTCTCCCACAGACGAACTTTACTGGCTGCAAGTTTATTTATACTGTTCTGAGGCAGGAATAAGGCGCTTTGAAATGCCACGTCAGGCGGTCTGTGAAAGCAAGATGAAAGAACGTGGACAACTCAGGGTATGTACAATGTCATCCCATCTCAGCAGATTTGAGGGTAACACACACACATATACACAAAACACACACACACACACACAAACACAACGTGGGTGCAAAGCATGGAGTTTGTGTGTGAGCTCCACCCCAACAGATTCCAAGAAAACATGTTTTTTTCTGGCAGGTTTCTGATGCATCAACAACGCTTCCACATGTAACATTCCTCAGAAATTCTGAACCTGAATCAGTCTCTCTTCAGGTTTTTTCTCAAATAGTCAGTGATTAATGAATTGCTAATTTTAATAAATTACAGGTAGACACATATTAAGTGTCTGTTTCAAGCTCGGAACATCCCATAGCTTATGTTTAGTTAAACACACCAATTAGTGTGACAGCTACTACATAATCAAAATTAGCCATTCAACCATATCAGATGAAGCCTGGCACCGAATGTGGTTCGACCAGACTGTAGCAATGCAAAACACATAACACAGTATTTAACCCTGGAATAATTTATCCCAGGCCAGGAATGTTATGGGGAGTATTGTTGCCCTGGGCCATGGCATGGAAGTAGAGACACTATGGTGTTTAAATTCTAGCCACACCCTCCACTACACTCAGTAATATTTCAATACACCCTGTAATATCTTCGAACCATGTACTGCAAGCTATGAAATTTAAATGGATATCTTTCACAGGCTGTTTGTGTTTCCAAGAATCAATCATTATACTGTCAACTATGACTTCCTGTGCTTATGTAAATCTGAGGATTTCAGTGATCAGCTATATTCAGGAACAAGTGCTGCTACTCAAGACTGTAATACAGCAAAGCATGCATGTTTAATTTGAGGTTGGCAGTAAACGAGACCCCATTACAGAGGAACTTCAGAACAGCTGGTTCAGCTTAATATTCTACTTCTTGTCCAATCAACCAATGAAGGGTAAAAGCATCTCTTGGGTGGCACATCAACTTTGAACTCCAGAAACTTCTTGCAACAAGCTGAGGGGCCTCTGGCAAGTTACTATGGAAACAGAAAGGCCTGGGCAACCCTCTAGGTGGACAATTTCCAGCAGATGCCAGCTCAGGGCATTTGGGGTGAGGGAAAGTTGTGTGTGTGGACATCAAGCCTCATTACAATGCTGATCAAGCGTTCCGACTGAAAATCCCAACTCCAGTATTTGTTTCAGCCTATGTATGCGTGATGCACAAATGATTTTGCACTAACTTTCTCGATAAAACAAGACAGGACTCAACAATAAAGATGGCCCGGGGCCGGCGTGAGAAAGTTGGAGCCAGTGTCACTTTATCTTGCTTTCATTTTTGCTGTCTTTATGCCTCATAAACTCTTTAGAATTTTTTTCAACTGTTGAACATAGCTGAATTCTGCTGATTTAAATAAGCCACTGACCAGCCCAGCAAAAAATAAATTTATTGTTGAGCCCCAAACAAGCAATGAAAACAAGTGTGTAAGAGTCACAGTTTCACACACACACAAACTCACAATTAACCCAAGAGCTTTAACAGTTTTCATCATTTATACATAGATTTATAACTGACTTGGGCAATTACAAAAAGTAATAGTGGCTTAGGGAAAAGAGGTGCAGATGACTGTTTTGAGATTTCCTCAAGGTTACACCACATCACATCACATCATAAGAACAGATAGACGAGTAGCTGTAGGGTTCTATTTTAAAACCCTGTGATCCAGAGGAATATGAAGAGATGTGGCTTGAAACAAACTCCAAAAATTTAGGGCAGTTGTATACCTCTTCTGCTAAGCACATCAGTGACGATTGGTTATGCTACAAAGCCTAATTTACAAAGAAAGAAAACAACGAAAGACAACAACGCTCATCTCATCTGTATTTCACTTCCACCATCCAAACTATTTTTGGAGCTTCTAATCTCTGAATATCTACATCAAAGAAGAAACAAATGATATAAACCCATAAGTAGTTAGTGTTGTATCACACTGTGCACTATATTCTAACTCCTCAGAACAATGGCTTTATATTTCATTTTTTTTTACACTGATAAGCTCTGAAATCTCATTTGGTACCAGGTTCGACATTATTGAAGCCAAAATGCCAATGGTTATTGTGTGTGCTGAAAGTGAACGCAACACACAGTTCAAATATGTGGGATGAAGAATGAGATTTGAGAGCAACAGAGTGGAAAATCTAAATTAAACCATTGTCAAGTTACATGTTTACATTCATGCTTGTGGCAGATGCTTTAAGCCAAAACAATGTGTAAACATATGGGGCATTCATGGCCTAATAGTTATAGAGTCAGGCTTGTAACCCGAAGGTTGCAGGTTTGGTTCCCACTGTTGACAGAAAACTGAGGTGCCCTTAAGCCAAATGCAGATGGATTAAATGGGTTAATATAAAATGCATATTTTCAAATATAAGATATCGTACCTGACAAATATGTCATTTCTTATTAGTTGTATGTATTTCCTGGGAATCGAACCTGTGACCTTCATGTTGCTAGCACCATGCTCAACTGTCTGTACAATTATGCGTGAGAAATAGACGTGAATCACTGCAGTGAACCAACAAACAGGCAATAATAGACTTTAAAGAGTTATGTGAGACTGCCGAAATAAACAAAGCTTCTGAAATTAATTATTTGCAATGTTATGGTTTACTTTGAAAAGTTCACAAGTGTTGACAGGAAGGCTTATTTGCGATTATGATGGCAAGATCAATATAGCTAATAGGCTAAATGGATAAACGTGGATAAACATAAGAAAAGCCGGCCCAAATCCAACCAAGTGTGTGTTTTTACATGAACACAGTCAAAAGAAAAGCCATGTTGACAAAGCAAGTGGCATAATCCACACCTGAGGTTTCTGCCTTCATGTCTTAGAGGAAAACATGTCTGATCCTTAGATATCAATGTCTCTCCTCTTTTTGGGAGGGATATTCCCTGTTTATCCCGAGATCAAAACGCCACTACACCAGAGGCCGGCATAAATAAAACAGCCGAGATCTAAAAAACGAGGATTGCCAAGCCTCTCCACAGAAGCCTGTGTAAATACACTTAGCCCTGCCAGGGGTGAAGCACACAGCAGAACTGCAACCAAAGTGTGTGACTGTACAGGAGCAAAACCTTCACCTCAAGAACCATCAGCAGTGAACTTCAGACACAGCCCTCATGACACTGGCCTGCTGCGCCCACTTGAGGATAGACTTGCTGAAGAACATACTGGAATCTTGTTTTTTTTAGACGGTGATGGGACAAGAAATATTAGGTACATTTTTGCATTTGGAAGATGCATTTATTCTAAGTGCCTAGTGCTTAGTGCATTTAAGCGCTACTTGGAATAACTCTAAGGGAATCAAACCCATAATCTGAACGTTGCTAGCACCATATTCGTTGAAGCAAATGCAAATTTGCATGAAAAATTCACAGATCAATCTAGCCACAATCATAAGCCATAAGCATAAGAGTTAGCTTCAGTAAAACTCAGTTAACAATTTTAGCAACGTTTCTATTAATGTTCAAGAAACATTTTAAATCAACCAATTGTTTAGATGTTGTATTAACAGTACTGCTTGTTTATGATAACGTTCTTCAAATGTTTTTTCTTAAAAAAAAAACATTCTTAAACAGCCTGCTAACAATTTTAGAATAACATGTTGATGCATTTTTCCACTACCAGCTTTGAAAGCTGGTAAAAAACTTTGAAAAGCTTTGAAAACTTTGAAAGCTTTGAAAAAAACTTTAGAGAACAATAACCAACGTTTTTAGAACGTTCTCTGTTAGCCGGGCATACACTATCCCAATAAACAGCCACTGTCCTATGCATCATAATAGCTGTGATAAGAAAAGTGTTCTTTAAACACAGCACGTCTCCTGGATGATAAATTAGGCCACTCGCTCAGAGGCCGCCCCAATGTGTGACTAACACAAATTCAAATGACTTGAATATCCCCTGCCAAAAACAAATTCGTTTCATTTATGTATGTTATTACCTCTAATGGCGTAGATGCCCCACAGTTTGCAGTGTCAGCTTGAAACTTAAGGGGCCAACTTCTATCATTCAGAGACTGAGCACTGCCTGCTGGAAACTAATTGTATTGAATGCAGATGATGTGGGTGACTAAACATCAGAGAGATGAGTCGAGTCTGTGACTGGGATGCACACACATCAATGATGCTGAGGAAACATCACCACCCTCACTAATGCCATCTTCATTTAAAGGAACAGTACACCCAAAATTGTCATGAAAAATGTCCATACAATGACAGAGTTCGTAGTAACTGTGTATGTCCAAAAAAAAGTATAAAGAAAAACACCATTAAAGCTCACCTGTGGTTTTGCAAGAGGCAAAACTAAATGTTAAAACAAAGTAAAAACAAATATAAAAAAAGTGCCTCAAAAAATAATAATGTAGAAGTTTTTGACTATATTGACTCTAAAGGCTAGTGGTTGTCAGTTAAATTATGCATAAAAATGATCTTTCCACCCCTTTAAATAAAGCAATAATATAGCTCATACAGAGTACTTTAATGGTGTTTTTTAGTCTACATTTGAGTTGAACAGTATTTAATTGTCTACAAACCATCGTATGGACATGAACCATGTACATATGTGTCAACAATTCTCTTCAGGGCAGCTGATAACGTCTCAGGGCTCGGTGTGTGTCTGTACCTCAGCCTGATCCGTGCCTCTTACCATGAGCCCTTCAGCCACAGGCTGCAATTACAGCTAATTGACTTACTGTTAAAAGTCATTGAGACCAGGTGCTCTGGCAGCACTGGTGGCTGATGAGAAGAAGTTCAAGTGTCTGGCCAACCTTCTCAAAGAAGCTTCTGCTAGCAATTCCAGCGCAAACTTGTGTATCTTGCAGGTCTTCATTAGCAGCGCTTTGCTGCTTAATCTCAGATTTAATTTGTAAGAAAACCATGCCAGAACTTTAGGGTTGCCAAAAATGGCCCTGTCAGACACAGAGGCGTTTGATCTCTGCAATACAGCTGCAATGCACTGTACAAGCTACAAAAGAGCTCATCGTTTATATCATACCGAGCCAGTCGGGGGCAAAAACTCCTCCCTCAGACATCAGCTCATGTAAGCCAATTCCCCGCTTTCAGTAGCGCTTCAAAAACCTGCAGAGACTCAACAAAGCACGTCTGGTCTCATAGTCTCAGTTTGAGGAGCTAACTACAACACGTTTAACAATAAACGACAGAACAAATGTGCCTGGGTTGAGAATTCGAGAACAGTTTTTCCAAACTGGAATTCTTGTAAACCCTGTTGAGAGCGTCTCTCCTGCAAATAAACACCCGGCATGCCATTTAGCTGAGCGTGTAATTTGTTTGCGCTGTGGACCGTGGTCTCTCCGTGTCCCTCAACGGTGATAGAAGTGCTGCCGGAGTGATGGTATGTCCGGTAATCCCAGCTAAGCTGTGTGGCAGAGGATTGAAGGGTGTCGGGGTGTCTGACTCCGCAGTCTGTCAGCTGTGCCTGTCTCAAGCTAATTACTACTCAGGCCAGACACATGGCGTATGGGAAACTGGCCAACCGCTGTGAAACGGTCCCGTTCTGACCCCCTTTGCTTCATATAGGTAGCTGTGTAAGATAAGAGCAATGCTGTTATGGAATCATGCTGCACTGTAATTGCATTTGTGTAAAGTCAAATCCTCTAGCGTAAACACACTTACAAGAAAAGTTATGTTTTGACCTCTATAATAGGAATAGTTTACAAAATTCTAGAAAATTCTGTCATTTACTCACTCTTATGTTATTCTAAACCTTTCTACTTAAGGCAAAGGATAAACTTACATTTCAGTCTTGCATGGCAGAAGAAGGCTTAGCAGAAACACATTGCGCTAGTCACATGTACATCTTTTATGGTGCTTCTTGTTGGAGTCTGACAGATGTGGGCACCGTGATCTGTGGTTTTATTAAAAATAGATGATTCTTAGACTTTAAAAAGACCCTAGTAAATAATGACAAATGTTAACAGATGTTAGCTGTGTTAAGGACAATACAGAAATAAAAACATTGCCCTCATTAGAATCTTATGCTAGCTGCCTTTGTTTTATTTAAGGAGGAACAATGCGGATTAAGAAGCTCACAGAAGGGTGGGCCTCAAACATCCCTCTTTAAAACACAAAACCCTCCTCAGGGTTTCCACTCAGGGTCAGACCAACACTAGACAGAAGCATTTGTAGCTCACATTGTGTGCTCAGCCCCTCATCAGCCTTGCTTGGTCTCTTAACGATGAGCCGGGGAAAACAGATTTGAGATTTATTCTTTATGATTGGTGCTGTGAGAGGAGGAGAATGGTAGCTGAGTTTTATTCTCATGGCTGCCTGGGGGCAACTGTGTCTGGTGCCGGTAAACCCATCACTATTTGATTTCCTTTGAGGTCCATGAGGCATGTGAGGTGTCACGTTGCCCCGCCCACAACTGTACTGATTCTTCTCCAAATACAGGTCACAAATAATAAAAAAAACATATCAAGAACTGCTTAGATTTTAAAGCAGGGAGTTTGTTTATCATTTCATGAGCTACGCTGGTTAGCGTTACGCAGTTTTGACAGCCTGGCTTGTATCAGTAAAGCTGCAGTCCGCTGGAAATATTCAGTAGATATAAACTATTGCTACCTCAGACATCAGAAGAGTGATACAACACTTATAAAAACATGAAATCCTGTTTTTGATGTCGGCTGTCTTAAGCAGGCTAAAATCTTAAGCCTTATCGATGCCGGGCTAATCAAACAGCTTCCTGCTCCACTGAATTCCCTTTGATGTGGCTAGATACCTGGAATACTGATGGTTCTCTCCTTTGTCAGACCGTAAGGATTGAACGCAAACATTACGGCACCATGTCTGTACTCATTGCTGCAATTTCACTCATGCTTAAGAATACAGAAAATACTCAGAATGCTTTGGCCTATAAGACTGCCCCTCTAAGAAACACTAACAAGCTAAGAGCATAGATGCAAAGAGCAGAGCTGGATCTGCTGTACAAAGGCCTGGTCTTTAAATGCCCATAGGAAAGATAAATCACAGATGCAATTTCTTTATCTCAGTTACATCTCACAGCAGTAAGATTAATGAAGAGCAAATTGAAACATTTTGCTTAAGTCTCCTGTGTCTCAGAAATCTCACTAACGTCTCCATAGGAGTTTCTGAAAACACCTCCACCAATTGAGCTCAGATTGGCTAAGTCTGTCAAGTCAATATTATTGAAGATTTCAACAAACATTTCTTATCAAATTAACACAAATCCAGATTGTTTTAGTATTCAAAGCTACATTAATTTCACAGCTTCTTACTTTTAATGTATTTTAACAATTGTCTCACTTGTTTCTATTTTTAGTTCTCCTCAACAATTTTAGAAGAAACATCTGAGACAAAGTTGATGTGATAACACAATAAAACAACTGAGCTCTCCATCAGATCTTTGAAGCTTTAAAAGAGCAGTAACTTTCTTTCTGGTGGTTGAGAGAAACCTGGTCTATAGATGCTGTGAGCAGGGTGGGGTGCCAAGAGGTTAAAAGGACTGGGAACAGATAAAACGCATGCAAAGAACTCTGTTCTTCTGGTTGAAAACGCATCTGAAACAGACTGAAGAACAGGCAGCAGGTTTGCACTGAGTGTTCTGTCAGAGCCTTCATCAATGTGGAGCTCTTGGGTCATTTTCAAAAGCTTTTCTCATTACGCTTGCCAGAGTTACTTCAGCTTTCAACAATATTGTTCTCTAACTGACAATCTGCCCGAGGCATCAACCGAGCACCAAAATGTGCACCATTAAAGATTTAAACCATTATTGTTGAAAAATTGATTATGCTAGAATTCTAAGAGGCCAATTAGAAAATCGTCCTGACAAGTCTTACTCTTCAAATATTTTGACAGACACGATTTAACACAAAACTCCTGGATTAAACGTTCAGATTTGATGTTAAACTAATCTGAATATGTGACATCACACACATACAGCACCGATAAGCCTCATAGACTGTAAAATAACTAAATTTCACTAACGAAACGCCAGGACTGAATATAATGAATTTGTGATTTAGTCGGAGTGGTCATTGAGTTCTCTGTGTGGTCATAGAGGTTCACTAATCAGACCAAAAGTGCAGAGTTCCCTCTCTCTCTCTCTCTCTCTCACACATACACACACACACACACTAAGTGGTTTATACAATACAGCCAGTGTGTCTGCATTCTAATTAACTAATGAACTGCAAACCCCCTCCCACCGCCCTTAGCCTCAGATAGCCTCTACATGGAATGCTGTCTTTCAGAGAAGAGCTCTGTGAATAGCAAAACCATTTTACAGCAAGATATAAAGCCTGGCATTGATCAACTTCAGAAATGGTGACACTTTATGGGTCACAGACTTGTCTGATAAGATTTATGTGTTTGGCTGCAACGTCCTGACTGACCGAACCTGTTAACTTTTCTTTCCACAATATGAAAGCATGCGCCACACATACTCCACACAACATCTTATTCACAAGATATTGCAAACCACTCAATTGCACTGAGCTTATTTGTAAAGACCTATACGTTTCTAGGCAACAACTAGGGCTAATCATCAAATTTTGAAGTAATGAGCAAGTGCAAAAAATAAACTTTAACATCACTTCTGTTTTTGTTGTATTTTTCATATTTGCTTTTATTTAAAGTGACAGTGGATTTAAGGTACACTATATTAGCGTGTTAGAATTTCCTGGGAAATCTAACATGAACAATATACATTAAAACACGTCTTTTGCTTTGCTAACACAAAGTTTGACCAACATGGAATCTCAGCTCTAAAATTTATTCGGCTCTATTCAATGTAAATTACAGTGCATTAAAAGTTTACAATTTATCAATGTGGCCCCTGGGAATCAAACCCACAACCTCTGCGCTGCAAGCCCAATGCTCTACTAATGAGTTGCAGGAACATTATTTGCCACAGAAGATAAATGGACAGAAAGATAGAGACGCTGTTCATTTTATGGTCCAACCGCTTATTAATAATGTTAATTGTTGCTAAATGATGTGTGTGACAGCGAGAGCGAGTCCCATATTGTGCAGAAGCGCCGTGAGTTTGTGTTTCCGAGTGGGTCACCGCTAACAGCACCTCTTCAAATACTGGTGATGGTTTCTAGTGTGGCTTAATTGCAGTTGAGAATACTTAAACCTACACCATTTCCTCCTCTATGCAGAACAATTAAGCCCAGTAAAAGCGCTTTTTTCATTGAATGTGAGCTGACAAAAATGTAAGCCATTAATTTTTCTTCGTTTGTGCCTGATAACAAGAGTTAAACAGCATGAGGCCCTGAGAAAGTTTCCCCCTAGTTTTTCATAACATGGTGGCATTGATTTAAAAGAAGTTTAAGGGCAAACTTTAGCCTCGATAGTGCTGACTTGGAAAAAGCAAGACATAATGGCTTTTGTTGGGCTGCTGGAAAACTGCCACTGGAAAGCAGATCCCATCACAACCATTAATTCAAATTAGTGCTTGGTGGCTTAAAATAAATCGGTGAAATTTACAACCCATCGACACTTCCTTTTTAAAACACCTATGCATGCCTGTCGAGTTTGTAAACCTAACACACGGAAAGACACACTATCGAGCCCTATAAATTGAAATTGTAATACAGGCTACATGCACCCACACATACAAACCAATAATGTAAATCTGTGCTGCTATGCTTTTTATCTATCTTTGCCCAGGTACACAGGATAGAGGAACTGGTCCATTATCAGCCAGATAGATCCTTGTCTAGGATGGTCCCTCTTCAAAAGTGACCTATCAGGTCTAGGAGCTCATTTCCTCTTTTTCCGTTGCCTGGCAACAAGATATAAAGTACCATGGTTCCTGTGCACACAGAACCGGTCAAAGCAGTATTGATGGAAGAATATAAGACACAAGGCCAATAGGGCTTTAATTGTAGTTCTGGCTTCTCTCGAGGAAAGCAAGAGCTCAGATCCACCTCTCCTGTCTTCATTATCTGAGGCAAAGGGCCTTCGCTTTGCATATTGACATTTTGCTAAACACTCCTGATCCACAAAAGCAGGGTTATGAAATGCACTTCACCATCTACCTCGTGCCCAAGGCAATGGGCGGCTTTTGTTTCTTCTGCTTCCTATTTGGCTGGGAAAAGCGTGTGTTTGTGTGACTGCTCTCTCAGGTTAGCTTCTGAAGCTAACGCCAGCACCTGCAGCTATCAGTCCTGCAGTAAAGTGAAGGGTGTAATTGCTGCACATCTAGCATCCTCAAACGAAACTGCTACAATGACAACACAGGTTTTCCAAATGCTCCTATTGGTCAACAAACAGCCTCCAGTGAACATGTTCTGGAAAGTTGGCTAACATTTGTTTGAAGTTGAAAAAGTTTATATATAAAATTTATTTTCAATTGCTATTGAAACAACTTAATGTTAAAGAATGAATAAAATGTCTTAATAGCTTTCTGTAACTAAGCAATTTAGTTAATACAACAAACTGAAATGTTTTGAACATTCTATAATAAACATCATAAAAAGCTTTTGTAACTTAATGGACAAAATAGGAAATTGTTAATTGGAATGCCTCTAAACTCAGCCAAACAGAGATACTAGAACGTGAAGAGACTTCAAACAGCATAACACAAAAAAATGTTTCTGTATTAAAAGAAATTTTATCCTTTTAACTGGGACAGGAAAACACAAACCGGGACTACTGAGGAAGAGATTCCATACACAAGACATTAACACAAAGTCACTTTCTTGCACCTGCTATCATGACCAGGACAAAAATGTGTCTCAAGGATTCATGGGGACACTTGGAACCCAGACGCTTCAGGGACTGTTAGTGAGAGAACTCTGAAGTGTGTGAGTTTGAAGAACAGCTATCTCGCATGCTTCCTAGTCATTTTTCAAAAAGCACATGGGGAATAACAGGCCACTGCTGAGATCCAATGAATGCAAAACACTGTAACATTATTTACGAAGTAGTCTGCTCTGAGTAACAGTGACGCCACAAAGCCCAACAACCATTGCTGCTGATTCTATTAACATTGTATTCAATGAACATCTACGAAAGCTTTAAAAATAAGAGGAGGAAGCTGTACAAATCTTCACAAATGGACAAGCAGATTGCTTTTTGAAAAGAGTCACTATGGAGTAAATAGTCTATCATTGAATTAGACAGAAAAATAATACTTGTGCCACTCAACAACACAAAAGCTTTAGAGACAAAACCAACCAAACAAATGTGAAATCGTCTGTATAGTTTGAAAATGCAGTTGTGTGTTTTGTGCAGCCAGGCTTCTATGCGGGTATAAAAGAGAAGCTTTATTCCCAAACAGGGAAATGAGACGAGGCCAAAAAAAAGCAAGCTAAGATTACAATGTAGCACAAGATCAAGCTTTGAAATCTCTTCAAATTTCTTGCAAGAAATTAAGACCTAGAAAACAAACAAGGCCACCTGCGAGAGGTGTTTAGACAAACCTCTGCCTGAATAATTAATTTAACAGCTATTGGGTTAAGCACATTATGCTCAGCATTTATCCTGACATGATTATAATCTTAATCAATACACACGACACAACTGCTCAATTCCAACCAAAGCACAACATCAACCGCCAACAAAGCAACAAATCAAGCTAATGTGTAAATATGCTTGACTATATTTTTTAGCACTATAATATATATTTTAATATATATGTATACACACACACACACACACACGCATATATACATACAGTATATTAAAATACAATATATTATAGATATTACTTATACCCAAGTATATGATTAGGTTGCAAACTAATAAATGAATAATCTATTACTATGATAAATAATAAATAACTAAAATCTGTCTGGAAAAAAATGCCTCTAACACATCCCAAAACATCAAGGAAGACTTCCTGCTTAATTACTTTAAACGCATTCATTAAATGACCAGCTAATGAGAGGGAAATTCAGGGGATGACGGATGGAGTCTGTGAACATACGGGCCTTCATGTTCACAGTCAAGGGTTTTCCTGGCACTCCGGGAAGCAGCGAGATTCCGCCGCTAAGACTGAAAGATTTTGGGTCATGTCCAAATGGAAACGTCGAGAATAGAAACTGCTGCCTGAGTGACTTTCGACAGCTGCCGTGCCTCAAAATACAAGTCATACAGATCAGCACATCTTCTACACGAGACTAAACAAACTTCATCTAAACACCGGAGCCGCGTCAAAACGTCACAGAAAGAAACGCAGTGATTGATTCCCCCTCTACACTCCATTATGATTCAGCCATGTGTCGCAGTCTCGCAACAGTGACATTTCCTGCTACACAAAACTGAGTTTGATGCCCCATCACTATAGTAGAGGGACGTTGGCTGGGGAATACGTTTACTTTAAAAACTTTAAATACATTTGAAAGTATTTCTTTGTGGTTCTTCTAGTTGAACGTTCCGCTAGTGATTGTCTTCAATTTTTTAAACAACCGATGACCCAATACTTTAAAATATAAAAAGAAAACTTGAGATGAACTATTATAGCTGTACCCCTCATGTTAGCTGGATACCAAGTGGCCTTTTGGAGCATCCAGGTGGCCATTTTTGGATGTGTTTTACCAGAGGATAAAAGGATTACAAGAACCTGATTTTCTGTGATATTTTCTACTCTGAAATGTAAGACAGGCCTGTGGTTTTGTGTGCTCTGTTTTTCTGATTTGCTCATTAATAAACAAACTGTATCAAATATGTAAATTACACAGAAATACAAATCAAATACATAATTGTGCTTCTGTGTCATTTACATAATTACATAATCAAGTTATAATGTTAATCTTTCAATAATCCAGAATTAATTATTTCACAAATGAAAGGTTTGGGAAAGTATGTTTTCATAAAGAACTTTTAATATCCGTAGAACTTTTCTGTTTCACAAAAGTCAGTGGCACTGTAGTGGAAAAAGGTTTTGTAGACTAAAAATGGTAAGAAAAACAGTTCTTTTAAGAACCATCACTGTGAAGAACCTTTTAAGAACCTTTATTTTTAAGAGTGAAAAAAGTTACTTCACATTAGTCAACGTAACACTTCAGATTTCAACCTTCGTGACTGAATGAGTCATTTTCAATGGCACTGGTAAATATACACTCTTGTAAATAAAGGTTCCTAAAAGGTTATTTATCAGCCTGTATTGTTCCATAAAAACCTTTAACATCCACAGAACAGCTACGCTGCACAAAGCTTTTGTATTTGTGAAAGAGAAAGGTTCAAATATAACAAGAAATAGTTTTTCTATGACATCACTTTGAAAAACCCTTTATCATCTGGAATGTGAAGCACACATACCTATGACTGTTCATAGTAGCAAATGACTCGTTTTGCTATTGCTGTTTGACTGATGGCACGAGTGTGTGAACCTTTGACATGAACTGACGCACTGTGTGTCAGAAGATCACTAAAGAATTGTCCCTTATAGGTTCAGATCTACAGCCTTCCATTTACCAGCCCAGACACCTGACATACAGTGACTCACACTGTTTGTCTAGAGCACCACAGAGAACTACAGCAATATATTCATCAACAGCACCTATTTCCTCCCATATGCACCGCAGGATTACCGCTGACATTTAAGGGAAGTATTAAAAGTCTGCCTTCTCGCTTCCTATTTTCCTTTGTGCCAGAGATTTGTGACGCTCCCTGTTAGTGTTCGGCTGAAGAGCATTTCGCTCTTCCTCTGCAGCACTCCGCTCCATGATTTGTGGGGCCGCTCTTCGGAATGATTGCTTCCGCCGTACCAGCCCAGATGTCATCAATCACCGGCGGTGAACGTGGAAAAGCGAGTACTTTGGCAGATGTCCATGTCATTAAAAGGCTAAGAGTTCAGTGCTCCTGCGTTGAGAGAAAGGTGATTGTTAAGGTGTGCTCTGTGTTTACATTTGGGTCCCCGGAACCCTTAACACGCCACGTTAATATGCCGTTTCTATCCGCCACATTCCTTCCGTCACGAAGTGTCCCTGCTGAGGTATTTCTCCAATGTGTTTCAAATCAGGATAGGTGGGAAGAATGGACCACTTGTTCTGACTTTGTTCATCATCTGCTGGATTCTGCAGCCTTCAATATATTTAAGGCTTTACATGACTGAAATCAAAAATGTGAGGATTAATTACCATTTGTATAACCACACTTTTACTACAAATACCACGGTTACACTATGGTTGCTGTAGCAAAACCATGCTTAATTTGTGGTTACCATGGTTTATCTATGGTAACCATGTTTTTTTTTGGTTTAAACTGTAGTAAAACCATGGTTAATTTTCATAAGGATGTGTTTACTTGTCAAATAAACAGATATTTTCTCAGACTAGGACAAAACAAAGCTTTGCTTAGCAAGCGGGTGACGGTTCCCTGGAGGTCTTTGCTTTTCATTAGCGTAAGACTGTAGCAGTGTTATTTTCAAAGAAAACTGCAGTGAATGCACTCCGTCAGATAAACACCACCTAAGGCCATGACTGAAAAAACTCAAATACTTTATGGAAATGAGAAGACATTAACCGTATTGATCTCATAACCTCTCTCTTTCCTCTACTGTTTGAGAAATTTGGGTTCCAAAGTTCAAGTCCAAGAAGATCTTAAGTACCTGCAGAAAGCTATCTGTTAGCATGCACATTCATCTCAATGGCAGTTGTTCGACCCTCAGGGTTCAGGTTTGCTCATTGGTTCTCACTTCTGTAGCCAGGTTTTTCTAAGCCAATCACCTCAGCTGTAATGACCATGTGACTAATTAGCTGGAGAAGAATTGTCATGACACTACTAATGAATATATACAGTCCCAATATAGCTTTCTTCACCGGTGACTTTGCTAAACTGTAATGTAAAAGACAGCAGGCAGGGATGTTTATTTAAAGCTGCAATCTGTAGCTTTTGTCTCTCTACCGCCATTTCTGTTTGGCACTTAAAACTGCAGGGTGCCTGTAAAGTTATTTTGTTATTCTAAAATGTAAAATTTTAAACAACTGCTGTGAGAATAAGCAACAACCTGCAAATATCTTCTTTGTTCTGTTTACAGATGGACATATCCTGCAAAATTTGATGTGGCAACTCAGATTATAAATCATTATTATAGACTTACTGTTGCTAAGGTAAAGAGGTTGTGTTGAACACTGATCTGACCGTGCACTTGCTCAAAATAAAAGGTTATAGATTACAGCTTTAACATTTTAGGAGCCCCCCGAACAGAAATAAGATTCAATTCAGATACAATTGAATTGGAAAAAGACTCTAAGCAGCCAGATGGTGTTTTTGCAGCATCTATCAGTGGGGACCAAATAGGGCATGAAAACCAGTCAGCCTTTGACCCAGTGCAGTGAAGTCATGCTGCCTTGCACTGATGGTCATCTGAAAGTTAAAACACGTGAACAGAAACGAACAGAAAAGGAAAGAAAGTGACAGGAACAGTCATACAGCACATGTTATGTTTTCCATGTTTACCAATTTCTGAATTTTTAAAATACAGCTGCTTAATTGCTATCTCTGCGCAAACACATTGAGCAGTTTATCCTTGGACTAGGAAAAAGGCGCCACAGGCTTTTGTTGTTCTGTGTAAAATGGATTTGAGAGCTGTTTATTTGCGACAGACACGGCTGTAGCAGCCCAAAGCTCTTTCCTGCTGATAACCACACCAGACCTGTAGACCTCCACTGATTTTGGTACCAGGAAACCCAGAGACTGCCACCATAAAAACAAGCACCGCTAAAGAAAACATGAACAAATGTTAGCTACAGACTGCGCTTATTTATGCTACTAACATGTCTTCAAGAAGTACACTCACAGAGTATGGATCACGTTTTGGGTGCGCTGTTAAAGGAACAGCGCACCCAAAAATGGATGTTCTGTCCTCGTCTACTCACAAACACCTTCTTCCAAACCTAAACCTTTTGACTTTAAATGAAACACAGAAGAAGAAAATCCATTCAGAGTTGTGGTTCATAAACTAATAATTTGTATGATTCATTTCTTTCCCTTAAAATAAGGAATCAGTTAGTTCAGCTCACAAAACTAGTGAAAATATTTCCTTACAGATTGGACTGATTCATTTAGCAATAATAATAATCACTTACATATCTGAGGACAAAAGAAATGCCACCATGTTTTGTTATCTATTTTTTTTAGCACAACTGCATCCACAAAACAAACTCTGGACAGGTAAGCAACAAACATCTAAGTTTTTCCACAAGCTGAACACTGTTTAGATCTGTGTGTTACTTTTACTCAGGCCCTGTCTGGTTTGGACAGCTCAGTGAGTGAAGGCATTCAGGCTGGGCTGAAGTGAAATGGATGGTCTGTCTGGTGAGGCATTATCATGGATATGCTAGTCAGCCAGCAAGTCAAGAAGAGATGCCTCCATATTTAATCTTGTCGCTGATCTCTTAGAAAGAGATTTTTCATCTCCCTTTTGAAATAAATTGAACAGAGCTGTGCCCTTTGTGCGAGAGTTTGGAGAAAAGATAAAATAGAGGACTTTTGGAGAGCATTTAATGCCATGGTGGAAAAATGCATGCCAACGCAAATGATAAAAGAGCAGACAGCAAATTAGATGAGACTAATAGTCCACGGGCGACGGCAGCACGCTGTCTGATTATTCCTATGGCTTTTGAATCTCTCTGCATAGCTCCAGGTCGCACTGGTTAAGTTACAATAACGATCAGAGCGCTCCGTTGACAAGACTTTTAAATTACTCACAAATTAACTCGAGCGACCACTGTGAGCAACTCGCATATTTTCTAATCTAATTTGAGGGTGTCTGGTGACAATCAAAAGAGATAATTGCATTGATTGCACTCACAGTTATGAAGTTCATTTAGCTTGATTTCCCATCGTACCCATTAAAACGACAACAACTGAAAGACAATGGAGTCATCACGCCCAGCGCGCGCGACAAACAACACGGTAATGGGCGTATCTACGCCCTGAGAATTTGGCACCATGAACGCCAGCTTCCTGTCCTTTATTTTTCAGATCTGAGATGCGGAGGAGCCTGTGGAGAGCACACACACAACTGATAATAAACTGCCTAATCACCTATGTGACAACAAAGCAACATCAGTCTTGTCAGGTGCACCGATTGGGTCCGAGACAGCGGAGACGCACAATTTGTCACATTCTTAAAGTTAATGAGGCTGTAAAAGTACTGAAAATGTTCAAACTGTAAATTGCACCCGACCTCATTACTAGCGATAGAAAAAAGCCTGTAGTCTGTCTTTCATACCGTATCATAAACAGGTTTGACAAAAGGCAGCCGGGGAGCTCATATAACCCAGCTGAAAAGCTTTGGTTTGTCTGCAAGCTGCTTTTATTCATCATTTTAACTATTTCTTTTCTTCCAACAGGTGCAGCCATCTTCACATAAATGCATCAAAGAGCACCTGTACGCCCGCGGAGCACCACAACCTGTTCATGCCCAACCATCTGCATTCGTACATTACCGCAGAATAACCGGACATGGGGGGAAACTCTCATTTGGAAGCAACCTTATGATTCGCTCGCCATTACCGCAGCAGATTATCACATTTTTTGCAGCTATATGCACCACGGTGCCCTATATATAAAATCATATTTTTTCTTGTGAGAACGCATAACCATGATCTGATTTATCCTATCAGGAGGGGAAGTTGGCACCATGAAATCCAAGGCCATGAATTCAGTACTGATGCCCCCATAAACAGGCAGCCTTTAAAAGCAAAGACAGTACAGTAAAACACAACAGCAGCAGCAAAAATATAGTAAAATAAACACCATAGATTGTTGGTATTCATGTTTGGTCATGCACCTATATTTTTGACAGGTGACCAGTGGGCAGTGCGGGTCTATTTGGTTTTCTGTGATGATTTTCTTTTTGCTTAACTTGCAATTTCGTACTATAGAAAAACTGCTTTAACGTTTTAATAATCCTTTGATACTCCAGATATAAAAAAATCCATGTAAATATAAACAGAAAGGTGGCAGAATTTCAGTTTAAAACTTCACTGTAAAAATGATCTGTGACAGTTTTATATTTAATAACGAACACATGTGAATAAATGATTCCCGCCACAGTTAGGAATCACTTATTGACATAAGTAAACAAAACCGCTAATTTTCACCTACAGTAATCAACTTCATTACCAAGGATATAATTTGCTTGTTTTTCAGAAAATGATGCGTGCATGTACCTCAGTTTGATACAATTTGATGCTCATCTCTCCTGCGTCTTTCCACAGGGACCGACAGAACGCCATCACTGCCACGATCGTCACGCAACTACCGTAGAAGACAAGCCGCCAGCGCTCTCGCCGAGCAGATGTCAAAAAAAAATCCTGCCTGATATTTTCAAATCTCTTTATAGAAAACAATTCACACCTCTGCATTCCATACAAACATGCATTTAGCGCTATCAGTGCTCCATCCCCACACCAGAACACACGCACCCTAATGACGACGTGTTGACTGCAGGCAGGGCCACGTAATGAGGGAAAATCTGAGTGTACGCTGAGTTTGCAATTGCTTGTTAGTGAGGAAGTGGGGAACTCTGTGCTTGTTAAATAATGGATGGCAGGAGAAGGCCTCTGGCTGTGATGAGAGAGGACGATAGGCTGGAGGAGACACAGACCTCCTGACAACAGCTGCAGAACACAAAACTGTTTACAGTGTTTCTTGCCCTTGAAATCTCAGGACGACAGAGGTAGGCGTAGCCAAGACTGGCTCCACGGACTGAACAGGTTCTGTGATGCTCTGCCAACCATATTCCCCATCTCACGGAACACAGCCATGACTACACACTCATCACGAATGCTGGCAAACTGGATAGCTTCCTGTCAATGAAACGAAAGGGCAATGCAAGCGAATGACATTTTTCTTTACTGTTTGGAATTAAATTAATTCCGTTCACTGCCCAGACGTGCATTAATATCCCAGGTGTGCTGTTTCAAAATGAGAACTTGGCAGATTGAATGCATTAAAGGAATAGTTTACCCCAAAATTAAAATTCTGTCATCATTTAATCTAAAAGTTAAAAATGATAATCGTTTCTTTACCGTTTGGGGACATTTCAACTTACGGAGTACAAAGCTAGCATTTTGGAGGAAGGTGCCCTCCTTAATGTTTGAAATAGTCAGATGATGTCTGATCAGTCTGTCAGGCATTAACCAGGGCACCTTTTTCCAATAAAGCCTTGGGAAACTAGTAATTCCATACCAATGTGATGTATAAAGGTCATGTGATTTGCTCCAAACTCCACCTCCATTTTCCAGAGACAGTATATCAGATCTTTGGCCTCATGTGAAATATTTCCATGTGTGCATCCTCAGACGACCCTGGAAGAAATATTTGAACCCAGCTAAGCTGTGAAGTTAAACATTTCAGCACTTCTCACCTGTAGCTCTTGCTGTTGTAATACAGGGTGCGAACACTAAACCGACACCTCTGATATGTAGACATCGTTATCATCGCTTCATTCTCACAGCAGAACAAGGCCTTCCTTCCCAACAAAATTGTCCCACTACATTGACCACTTAACCAGTTAACTCTGTCCTCCAGCAAAACACACATCCAGCGAGATTACTTCATTACCAGAGAGGAGCCCCAACGGGAGGATAATTTATCAAACAATAGCACACAGGCGATAAGAACAGATGGCATCGTTTAGAAAGAAAGGACCATCAGATCTCCCAGACTCACCAATTGTCTGGCAAGTCCTGAGCTGTCTCTGTGCAGTCATGGATGTCTTCCAAGGGCAGAGACCCATGTAAACAAGACGCCATGATTATCATCTCATCCTGGGTAAGTAATAGTGTGACTGGGCCAATCGCATTTTGGCACAAAAAGTCTGAAAATCTTTTCCAAGGCATGTCGGGTAAAAAAAAAAAAAGATTAATCTTGAGATTATGTTGATTGTTATCAGCCTCATGAGGTCAATGTAAATAATATTAATAAAATAGTCAGCAGTTTTTGCCCACCCTGTTATCGATCGCAAAAATGGCAAAAGTTTAAAACCATAATTTCTATGGTTTTGTAATTTTCTAACAATAAATATTAAATAAAGGTCAAAAATTGACAGTCAGTAACAGGGTTGCAAAAATACTGTGGCTTAAATTTTGAGCTAGCTAATTTGGAAAAAAATGCAGGCCAACATTTGAAGACCATTTGCAGTAATAAATAAACATTAAAAAAAAAAATTAAAGACATAAAATAGATAAAAAGAAAGCCGACAGTTCCCAGAACTGTATCATTTGCCCCTAATGCTTATGGAAAGTTGTACTGTACTCTTACTACTGTATTCAAAGACTGTAGAGCTGACAACCAGGCCTAGAGAAAAGCTTCTAAAGATGAACAGAGTGAGTGCAGAGGTGAAGAAATGCGTCAGTCCAGAATGAGTCTGTCTGTCAAACGTCTCAGACTCAAAGGGAACCAAGTTTCAGTCTAGCAGGAAGAAGCCCAGAAGCTAAAATTGTCCCCGGGTTCAGTAATCCGTTTAAGAGTGAAGACTTTCTGATTTATGTGTTCAGAGATTGGACCAACTATTCTGAATTCCTCATGCTGTTAACCTCCCTGGATAGAAGTGGAAATTCAGATGGGGGGAGCAGAAATAAAATGAGAAGAGAGGGAGTGGATGTGGGAGAGAGAGATAGAGAAAGGAAAGGAAAGGCGAAAGGGACGAGAGAGAACGAGAAAAAATGGAAATACAAAGCAGCAAGACGGTCGAGTTAAGCTCAGATCTTCGTAGGCCTTTAAAATGAACGTTTCAATGCGGCCCTCAAACAGAGACAGATGAGACAAGCTTGCCTTCATGAAGATGTGCCGGATTTAACATTCAAAGAGCATGAGGGCGAAAAGAAAGAAATGAAAGAGTGAGAACAGTCTTGCAACTGGCAGGAGCCGTTTCACTCATTTATTTTCCTAACTGAAGGCAAGAGGCTGCATGGATCATCAATACAATGCCAACTGTTCCAAACCAGCCATGGCAAATAAAAACCCAGAGGAGGAAACTTGAATCCTCTGTAAAACACAGCCAATATTAATAATAATAAGTGCAATTGGTATCATTTACAATACAGTTCTCTAATGGTTAATGCATAATGCATCACAATCTACCAATACATAATAATATATTGTAGGAATTCATTAATCAGTTGCTTTCATTAGCATCCACAAAGTTATTGTGGCTGTAAGGAAAAGCTCTATTTGTATAAAACTAATGTAAAAAGTTGATTCATTCAAACTTGTATCTTGTGTTAACAGTATTAATATATACAAATGAACATTAAACCAATCATTAATAAATCAAATAAAGTGTTCTTACTATTACTAGTCAACCTTACAGTAAAGTGTTACAGGGTTTAGATACAGTTTTGTTTATAGCAGTTTCTGTGTATGAAAGCGAATATTTGTCATCTGTTGCCAATTAGCACCGAGGCCCCAAAAAACCATGCAGCTCTCGAAACGCTTCGCTGTGCTAAATATCTGTGGTTGCTGAATCTGATGCGTACAGTATAATGCCTTGAAAAGAGGTTTCTCGCTTGCAGGCAAAAGACTTCTGCTGTGACTTCTCATTGCCCTCAGCATCGTCATGGTAACAAAGACCCCATGGGGTGGTTTTTAGGCTCCGTCTATTGTCTTCCCCAAAAGAGGATGGCTATTCTAGACGCCCATGTGAAAAGAACAGATATCCACCAACTTTATCACACACTTCTGTCTCTCCAGGTCCGGCCACCCTTCCCAGCTCTTCATCTTTTCCCAACCAAGCGACTACACAGCCTCCACCTAGATCAAACCCTACATTTTCCTTTCATCTGCTCCAGATAGCTTCTGCAGTCCAAAATGTGTTTCCCATTTCTATTCAATATAAACAAAAGATGATGGAAATGGGGACTGGTGGATTTGTATTTGGCTAGACGATGTGTCATTTTTTTTTGACTGGTATTGTGTGGTACTGCAACAACAAACAAGAAAAGCACAATGCTGTCAGAAATAAACAAGAACAGCATTTATAACCTCCATCTTTCGAGTGCAAAAGAAATTTATAAAGCATCGTTCACTGCGATGAGATCTCCACACCATCCAAGATATAAATACACATGTATAAATATAATTACACAGCAGATTTTTGTGGGTGGAATCCTGCCAGCATATGTTTTGATGGTGAATGAGTTATGTGTGTGTTTTTAATATGTGTGTACTTCAGTGTTTCCTAAAAATAAATCTTTGTGCAGCAGTCGGCTCTCTTTATCTCTTATATACAGATTTAACTGAACAAAGTTTACAATTAAACGCCTTTGTAACAAACTGCACACTCACGATCCAGCCGTCATGTGAACAACCAGTCAATAATGATCCACTAACCTACACAAAGTTTTAAAAAAAATAAGGTTTATGCTGATTTCAGTTGGACATAAAACACCTGCAGTTAATGTAAAAAGATATTAATTCAATAATCACACTGAAGACCTATAATGTTCAAGTTTGCCAGCTTGTGAGATTTAAAACTACAGTAAACAACACTACAGCGTTGGCACTGGTTGTTTATACACAGCTAGCTAAAACAACGCAACAGACAGATGTGCTGTCTTGCGATCATTCTGCGGTACACAACCTTTATCTCATCACTTTTATTTCAGACTGCAACAGAGATAAATTATAATTTCTGTGCTGTAGATTAGGTAGAAGTGAATCTGTGTTTAGTTACAAGATCTCTTTGACACGAGGAGTGTCAAAAACGCTATTCTGGAGGCCTGTCTGTGGCAAGCTAAAGTGAAAGGTCAACTTTAATGAGAGGAATGTCTCAGTCTCTAATTTCTGGATATTTCGTTTACCTAAAGAAGTGAGTTTAAATGGCACAATTCCTAATGCAGAGCACAAGGTATGCTCTTTATGTTAAAAATCTGCATGGTCTGTTCTCTCTCCGTCTCCTACACGCTAAATTTAACCCCTTTTCATGGCTATGTGGAGCACTCCCAATTCCCAAAGCCATTTATTCAACTCTGTGCCTGTCAGGAATTACTTTGGGTCAGGAGCGTTGCCGTGACAACCCTTTACACCAATTAGATAAGTCTGCATATGTTAAAAGAAAGAATGAAAAAGAAAGCACGAAACGTATATTCTTTGCCTTTAAATTTCCTCCAGACAAAATACTGCCTCACTCTCTGAGAAAGGTAAATTAAAAAAAAATGCCTCGTTTGTTTTTGTTTTCACGATTCTTTGGTGTAATCTGAAAACGTTCGCACCCGCGCCAAGTGGCTCTTTCTCTCTTTGATCCACAAAGTAGTTGTGCCTGTTTTCTAAACTAATTTATTTCAAAGAACTATATGAAAAGAAAAGTTAAGAAAAACATACATATTTAAAGAGCTGGTGCCAAATACATGGAGGATTTTAAATGTTAAACCCCTGTTATATTAAAAAGGGCATTAAAAATGAAGTAAACACAGAAGATAGGTGTCCGTTCTTTACCATAAATCTGTTTTTGCTTGGTCTTAGTATTCATCCTAAAAATGACTGTCAAACACAACAACCAGAGACTTTAACAGTCAATAGACTCCTGCAGTGATAAAATGTCGATATGCATAACTGTTCAGTTTAAGCCATGAAATATGTGTTTTAAAAATAAGTCCATGTCTGTTAGCTTCAGGGTCATCTACTGTACTGTACTACGATTTTCCAAAACATTGACAAATTTACATTTCCAAACTATTTCAAAATGTATACATCTTTTTAAGTAAAAAAATACAGTGAAAATAGATGAACAAGACACTCATACTACATACTTCAAATGCTCAGTTCTCCACACCTACTTCTGACTAGCAATAGCAAATAGGAAATCATATTTATGGCTGTGACATAGATTACTAGCTAAATAAAGAAGACCTCGATATGTCCCGACCTCTTTACCTGTTCTCTATATACTAAAGTCTAACTCTATATACACCACATACATTCTCTCTCTCTCTCTCTCTCTCTCTCTTTCACTCCCTCTCACACATACATACACACATACATACACACACACACACACACACAAAGTGAAATATACTATATATAGAATATATTTCATTGCTGATATTATTGTTTGTAAATATCACCACCAACTGACATCTTAAAGCAGCAGGAAAAACAATTTAAGTTGTTAAGGCTCCAAAACCCAGGAGATAAATACATTTTCTTTACCCAAACCTTGGATAAATTGTTTTACTCAGTAGATTTTTGGAGACAGTCTTTAAAACATTCAAATGCAATTCTATTTTTTATCCACTCTCATATCTGAGACCATTTTGGCTCTGCATGCTCTCTTCACAGTCTGAAGAATGTAAAAAGTCTGACTACCAGTTGGAGAGATGCTATCAAATCCTGAAAAAATGCATCTCATCTGTCTTCCAAAGAACAGTTTGTCTGTTCGTATCTGTGATGAGCTGCAGGCCTCAGGCTTTCATTTTTTATTATTACAGTCTAATGAGTTGAAAACAGAGACTGTTCCGGCTGCCAAAATCACTCTCAAGCACAATTAAAACTTTACTTTTCTTGAATAATAAGGCAGCCGTCATTTCAGGAAAGCAATTTACAATACAACATTTCAGAGCCACGGCAAGCAATGCATTAACTGTACTGAGGTTTGCTCTCCAAACCTTTTTATAGCGTGCCAGCATTCGAAAAATCCTAATTGATTTTCTCAGAGCAATTTTACGGCGCCGCTAATTCCTCTGTTGCCATAGAGGCAGTTTTGGAGATTCTCTGCGTAGGCTGATCTGGGAGACACCTTACATGGCACATGAGGCCTGTTCAATCCAAAGAAGATTATCCCAACAAATCACAAACACACACACACGCAGGCACACATATGGCCCGATCTAGCATAAGGCTTGGCGGGAGGAGCCGTCAATCACAGCTTTACAGCAGGAGGCGCGTGAGGCGCCCCACGAGTGAGGCAGTCGGGCCACGTGTGCACGTGTCTGATTCAACATCTCCAGCACCTTCATTCACTCCAGCTTGGAGGTCGTTTTGCCCTCGGCTGAAACATACGGCCAGATTGGGAGGGTCGAGTTTAATGTGGAGAAAAAAGTGGAAGAGGACAAGCCAAAGGAAGACACACATCAACCTGCCAGATGCAGCCCTCCTGCATAAAAAAGAGCTTCACGCTGGTAGTTCAAAGACGATGCGACTGTCACTACAGACACGCCCACAACCTCCTCCCGCTACCTTCCCCACCCACACCTATTCCCTCCCAGCTGGAGTGTTTCTATGGCAACACCTGCCCCCCACCCCCACCCTCTTTCCCGCTCGTAATCCCACTCTGAATAGGATGTGAGAGCACAGCTTTGGAGGAAAACAGCTTAACGTGGTGGAGAATGAAGGCAACAGCTGAGGGATGTCATATTTGCTTCAGTGTCTTATTACAGAACATTATTGCTCTGGGTTTCTTCTCACACCTTACTGTAAAACGCTGGCGTACAGAGGAGAGGTTTGTTTACAAAGAGCCATTTTGATTTCCTTAAGTAATTGATTTTCAAAAAAAAATTTTTTAATTTATTGCATTTGTATTATTTTATACAAATTCACGAACATTACAAACAGACTCTACTGGTGTCAAGCAGAGCTGGATGATAAAAATATGTTTTCGCTGCCAATAATAAATTAGGGAAAATCATAAACATAACCTCGATTTTAAACACCTTTTGTTTGGCAATTAACTTTCACAATGATTAAATCAAACTTGTTTTTAAAATCCCACCTTGCCTTAGAAAATATTCTTCCTTTTTTCTTATTGCAAAAGACATTTGAAATCTACTTGCAGCAATGGCTCTTTGAAACAAATTGTTCCTCTGAATAAAACACCCTTTTAAGCCATTTCAGAGAAAATGCATTAATATTTTTGAGATATCAAGCATCGCTTGCAGGCTAAAAAATATCAAGATATAATTTTTTTAGTAATATTGCCCAACCCTGCTGTCAAGTGAATAATTGGAAACAAAAGGACAAAAACCACCAGAAACTGTGTCGGCGGAAAACTGCTTAATGATATTACTCAATCACCTGAACCCTACCACAGACGGGCCACGCTAACACCCACCGGGTCACACCGGGGTCAGGAGTTGCTATCACTTCAGCTACCACTGTTGTATCTTTCACCAAATCACCATTTATGTAATACAGATTGGAACTGTGTTCAAAGCCTACACATCAAATGGGCAAGAAGATCCAGGGATTCAATAAACTTCAAAGGCTCTGTGGTAACTGCCAGGTTTCTGCAGTCCATCTATTTGTTCAGCCAAGCGTCATCAGAGACTCTCATGTTAAAATGACATAGCGTGAATGCATTTTTCATGCAGTCATTACGAATAACAGATCATGTAGCTTTTCAATGATGTTGTACTTAATGTTAAAGGTTGAAGAGAAACCGCTCAAAACGAGTCCCTCACTCGCTTCTGCATTCAGCCTAAATCTCTCTCTAAGTTAAATGACGTTAACACACTTGAAACAATACTGGACTCGATCCATCTGATGTCATCCAACAGACGCTTAACGCTGGAAACCCAACAATGGGTGCCAAGATTGATGGAAATCTGCTGTGTAAAGCTTGGAGACCCTCTCTCATGTCTCAGCCAGTACAGTAAAAGCGGATGCTGTCTAATTACCACAACGGCTTTCTATTTCCTGGGCCGTGGGCGTGCGGAGTCTTCATAAACGTACGTCTTAGCGCAAAAACAAAGAGATCAGAAAAGCTTTTCTTTGGCTTCGGCTCTTTACCTGACTTCAAAAATCACACACCTACTTCATCATGAGCTGGCGCTAGAAAAAAGAGAGAGACCGGAATCTCCCTGTGGGTAAAATGTGGCGTTTGCTTTTTGTTTGAATTTCACAGTCGCAATGTGCTCTCTTTTTCAACAGATTTTCCTAAACTGCAGATAAAGAGCTAGAATGAACAGAGAAACAAAAAAGGAGAAACAAAGAGCAGATTAGAGACCGGGCCGTTATATGGCAAGCAATGGGGAGATAAGGAACAAAGCACAAGCCATATTTTCCGCCTCTCGCATTCTCCTCTCATCTTTGCCGTTCCCTTGCATCAGAATTAATTGAGTCCTGCCTTTGTGTCGCTATAATATCATTTCTTCTGATGAGAGTGGAAAAACTGACAAGCGTGTGAAAAAGCTGAGCTACAGCTCAAATTCAGGAGCTATATTGTGTTGTTTTTTGTGGCAATGTTTTTACACTTGCCTGTAGCCAATAGGGGCCTATTTGGCAATAGCGGCAGACTGTTGGTTATTTATGAATTCCTGACTTTGCGTGTGTCACGCTGATGAATGCAGCTGAATACCTAATAATACAGTCACTGGGGACCAGGTACTGTACTCTTTCACATTAACAATTCTGCTACTGTTGCCTGCGACAGGAAAATAATCGTCTTTTTCTTGCCTCTTATTTACGTGTGGTACTTCTAAACTAAAAAAATCAGTCTTCTGCAGGGAAGAAAAAAATAAAGGAAATTTAGAGCATGTAACACATTTATATTTATCTCTCCAGCACGGAGGTGTAACACAGCGTTTTGTTTGCCTTGCCTGTGTGATCAGTACAGCGTTTGAAAAACACAGTTATGAGCATAAGTAAAAGATTGCAAAGTTAGTTAGAAAAACAATTGAGACTTACCTTTAACCAGCCACAGGGGGAAGATAACAAATCAGGAACAGGATCCATTAAAGGAGAGCGTGAGACAGAGAGAGAGGGGGGGGAGAGATAATTAATGTGTGAAAGCACAAAATCTCTCTAACAAATATCTGCGAAAAGGTGAAGAATGAGACTTTTAAATATAAAACATTTCAGCCCTCTTCACCACATAAGAACAAGAGAAAGTCAAAAGGCATTATGGGTAATGCATAATACTGTTGTGACATTTTAGAGGAGCACAGTGTGAAGGAGATTAACTCACGGTCAGTGAGCTACAGTGGCATATACTGAGATGAGCACTGAGTAACTAGCCTTAACCTCGCTGTCTTTAACTGCTTCCTGTTGAAAAGAGCTGCATTGCTTGTCGTCATAAGAAAACCAACACTTTTGCTTGTGAACAATATGGGTATTGCACCAAACCAGCTCTAACCAGCCTTGACTAGTATGATAATTTGTTCTGATTTAAGCAGGTCTGTCCAGTATAGCTAACTGTAGCTAGCCAATCCATAAATTGGTGCAGTTTTTGGGTTTGTTTGGGGCTAAAAATATACAGTATATGAGGGAATACAATCAGAGCTTGGCAGTAAGTAAAGGATAATGTACAGTAAGATGGTCATTATAGCGAAATAAACCCTGACAGAGTTATAAGTCTTGTATCACCCTGAAGGGGTTTATTTTGCAATAACAACAGGCCGGCTCTACATTATCCCTCTTATTACAGGACTACTTACCAAATAAATGGATATGAAATATTGATTTGTGTTGAAATTATTTCATTATGGGAGAAGAAAGAGTCGCAGAAGGATACAACAGCCATTAAACTAGCAGAGCCATACAAGAAATTAGTTGACTGGAACAACACAGTTTATCAGTCATTACACAAAGTCTTTCACTGCAGATTGACTAAAAGACAAGTATTCCAGAAATGTTTGCAATTATTCATTTACAATTGTCAAACACTGTAATTCAAAGCAACTTGCAGTGCATGTGTTCCCTGGGAATTTAACCCACAATCCTTGTGCTGCAAACACAATAACCAGTTGAGCTACAGCAACTGATAAATGGTGCAAATGTTCTTGTGCGCACATTTTGCTGTGTATTATATCGCCGAACAGACACAATAGGCTTAAAGAAGCGTTGGTATGGATCTCACAGCGTGTGAGAGATTCTGTTACGAAAGAGACAGGATATTTTTCTAATAAAAAGAATTATACAGAAAAACATGTTTGTGTTAGAACGTCCAAGCAGATAAATATCGTGACTTTACATTGAGAATCATGATAAACATCCAGATAAGATAAATTAGCTGATGCGCTGAAGGAAAATGTTTGCTTAGCTGAAGCCAAAGATATTTGTTTTATCTCTCTGAGGTAGTTAAGTGTAAAATTCCACCCAGTTTGCTTCAGTATCTTTGCAGTTTGCACCCCCGGGCTACATAATTGATGCAAAGAGAATAAAGCTGTTTGCTAGACATAGCTAAATAATTGTTTACACTTACTCTAGGAATTCCACCCAAATGTGAATTCCCATGTGGTCAACAGACGTTTCTTAAACGCTTTTCACCTCATTATTGTTCAAGTGTGTTCGGTTGTCTGTGGGACTGTGAACCAGATCAAATTCTGTCTGCACACTGAAGAGTCAAAACACTTCAACACAGCAGAGCAGCACAGTTAAAAAACAACATTTCTGTATAAATGTTATGCCACTGTATGCCATTTCAATACACTGGCTTCAAGTTTCACTATACCAAGATATTTTTACTGTACAGTAAGAACTGAACTGACTCTGTACCAAACACTGAAGTGATGTTACGTTTTTATTATTTAAGTATTGACTGAAATATTGGCACTTACATCCTTAATAAATAAATACACAAAAAACAGGCACACCACACTGTATCCGACCAATGAGATGTGCTGTAAATAATTCAGCCGGTGCATGGAAAAGCAATACCTGTAATCCAAGCAAAATCTAATCTATCTTTATATAATCCAGGCACGGCCGAAACACAGCGGTGAATTAATAGTGGTAATGGCAACATCCTTTACAAAAGGCAACAATCAACTTATCTGAGGCGGATTCCCATCTCTCCTGTTAGCAGTATGAACACGGCTGGGTGTTAAAAGCCACAAACTCAGCTAAGGAAAAAATCTGGAACAATAAAGAGAAATTCCGGAGGGAAACAGTTGCAAGATGACTGATCTAGAAGGAACAATGGCTAACGCTCTGATGAAACACGGGGCAAGACAATCTCATTCATTTCCTTATCTGAAGCATCTCCCAACACCGCAGACAGAAAAGAGGCGGGGCCACCGCACGAGTGCCGGGTAACTTCAGAGTGGATGCCTCGGGCTCAGAGAGCGCGTGCCGCTTTGTGCCCAATCCCTAACAGGGTCCAGTCAACACACAATACACCCCCTCACCTTTACAACAGCACAGATGGGCTTGTGGCTGTTACTGCACACACATTAGAGACATCCAGGCCTCAGAAGGCTTCTGAAATGGCCTGAACAGCAATTGTTTCTTTCCCTAGATCAGGGTAAAAGTCTCTGTTAGGGTGTCCAGCTCATAGACTGTTCCAGTAAATTGCCTTTTGAAAACCTGCATACAAGGCAGGCAACACAATGTGATGTGAAATTGCCATGTAGAGACATCAAAGGAGAGATCATTATCTTTCTACCAGCACCTCTGTATTGCTGCTGTCTCGTTATATAGGTCTTGTGTATTGGAAGCGTGTTATCTGTATTAAATGTTTATGTTGTTTGGAAGCGAAACGCATTCACAAAAGCAACCTGAGAAAATAACAACATATTTGGTTCAATAGCCTTTAAAGACTTTTTTTGTCTGGTAACCTAAAACCATGGCTTCACGTAGAAGAAAATATACATGCACAATAAACCCTGACAGGGTGATAAGCACCTTGTATTCCTTCTAATTAACAAATTTGGCTGGCCTAACAGAATCAACTACTGGCCAAGTATTGGCCAATCACAATTAACTATTCCAGAGATTTGTATAGTAACCGATCAACAAATCAACCTGGCTGCATTTTTACACCAACAAAAGTAATGTGTAAGAACCAGGGCAGTACAGTTAACTTACCAAGAGTTAAAGTTAAATTACCAAGTGCACAATGTAACTTTTAACAGCTTAGCTAACACTCAGTTTGGGCAGAGCAGCCTCTGGCATGAAATGACCTTGGCTTGTACGAAGCGGGCGACCGGTCCGTACAGAGCGTGGGAAAGAGCTCAAATCACTGCTGCGCTCTCTCTACATGACAGATCGCACATTCACTCCGGGACGAGCGAGCCATCGATTTTTCAAGTCGTGAAAAAAATCCCATCAATTGGAGCTATAATGTGTGTCTGGCCAACTGTAACCTTCATTCTTTGCACAGTTTCACTGTAATATCCTCTAAATGAAGCCGAATCAATACATGTTTTGCCTGAAAATGTCTTGATTCCTTCTGATCGCTTTTAGCTACACTCTGCATAAGAAATATTTTCAACAGGATATTGATGGAATCAGCCATGACTGGATAAAACCGGGCACTATTACAACAGGCCTGAGGTCAGACGTCAACAGATTGTACAATGTTATTGAGAAAAGTCACCTTTTTAAAGCCGTGGCTGTCACAGAATGGAAGATAAAATGTTGAATGTAAAACCTGTAACAGTGAAACTAAAACCCAAGGGCATCAGTATTATATAACTTACATCTGTTGCTTTAATAACTCATGTCTTCCTTTTTCCCTGCACTGCGGATTTGTTCCAATGTCTCTCTTTTTATAATGTATTTAGATTTTCCAAAAATGTCAGTTATTTGTAAAAAGCCGCAATGCAGGAATACAGCAAGACCTGACCTACAGATTTCACTTTTGTGGCTTTTTTTATGTGATGAATACTACATTAACAATAACATTAATATTAAATACAATTTATATTTTTAAAGCAAACAGCTGGAAAACAAGACTTGTTGCAAATTTCTTCCTTAGTAAGTGATTTGGATTTTAAAAATAAACAACAAAATGAAATTACCATCATATCCCGCTCGCATACCAGTGTTTACCCGTCTTGTGTCGGTGATGCCGCGTGCCTCAGGTTGCCAACTCCGTTTTTCAGTGAAAAATGTCAAGTTTCCCTAATATAAACTGACTGCATGGCAGACCATAACTTCATAAGCTCATGGACCCGGAGCCATTCCAGCGAATATAATTAGCCTGCTTTGCTAGCGTCGCATCATTCAGCAACCGCAGGACAGCATATGTTCCCTACAATTATCATAGAATCAGATCATTCCGTCATACAGCATTAAGCTAAACAGAGTGACTTGCATCACATTTTAAAGCCCTGAATGGCGCGAGAATGCTGAGTAGCGGATATTACCCACTGTTTTCTTAAAACCGGGACTGAATCGCATTCAGCGCTAAACCGCCTACAGTGAGGCGCTCACACTAAGAACGTGACACAAAGACGCCGTGTGATAGCAGAGACACTGCGCCGCTAATGCGTCAAGCTCTGACTGAATCTCTATTAGTCCAGATGTTGAATTAATCATCCTCAACACTCGCGTGGAGGAACTTTTAAGTCATAATATCCTAAATTATTCACATTCCCTCTGCAGGAGTAATTTCCCTCTGAATTATAAATTTGGCAATTCAGAGATTGACTGCCTGATTGGTCTTTTAAGTCTACCCAACCCCTCTTTCATGTTTCCTGCCTCTTTGGAGTGTTTATGAGCCACCTCAAAATCTACAGCCGTTTATATGGAGTCTGAGTCATTCCAGGAAGGAAAAACAAAGAGCGAGATTTCTTTTGACTGCATAAGCATCACAGATCTGTGGATCTTGTACAAGGGCAAGACAGACTCTTTGATGGTTTATCGCTAGTGTTCTTTTAATTACCATCTTGTAATCTGTATTGAGGGATTATTAATTTCTCATATTGTAGCCGTCTGGCCATAAAATAGACTGTGTGTAACTGTTATTGATATCCTGCTGCGTTCCTTCCACAAAATTTAGCTGTATTGTATTTAAAACAAAAGATAAAAGGTTTTCCAAAAAGACTCATTTGTAGTCATTTATCATGAAGATAAAACTGAGAACTACACTGCCCACAAGGAGCTCCCGATTCGAGTTGTGCATCTTTATCGACACTGTGATTAGTAGGGACAGCCTGAAAAATGCAATAACCAGAAAAATGTGAATTCTGGATAAAAGTAGTCACAGCTATTTTACTAAAAA
Source organism: Yasuhikotakia modesta (assembly GCA_036877545.1). NCBI lineage: Eukaryota > Metazoa > Chordata > Actinopteri > Cypriniformes > Botiidae > Yasuhikotakia > Yasuhikotakia modesta. The sequence goes on from JBAJNP010000499.1 coordinate 43,078, forward strand.
AAAACAACGTCACCTCCATAACGTTTTCCCACACATTCCAACAGAGAAAAATACTTCAGCTCTTGATGAAATAACTCGCAACTGGGAGACATATGGCCCTACAAAGCCTTAAAATATCCATCATTCGCCATGAACCTGTGGGAAAAGCAGGCTGGAATAACAGACTGATTCGCTAGTGAAAATCCTCACCCCACTGACTCAGACAAGTGGATGAATTCTTCCTCTAATCTCTGTTCTCTCTTTCACCCGCCGTGTCTGTGTGGCTCTGATGCCTGCGTGAAGCCTATAAGTCTTGACACAATTCAGTCGTTTGGTTCAGAGAGTGACCAGAGGCCTCGTCTTTGGGTCCAAAGAGCAAATACAGAAACTATCACCCAGCAGCATACAGACAAAACCAGCTTCATCTAAACGCGTAAGCAGGAGCTTCAAGAGCATTCAGACTGTGGGAATGTGTCCTTGCTAGATGTTTAAGACACATATGAGGCTATTCCAAATGTAACTTCAATTCCAGATAGACAGACAGATAGATTGGGGACAGTGAGAGAGAGAGAGAGCAAAAGAGAGACAGAGAGCAAAAGAGAGACAGCAAGAGAGAGAGAGAGAGAGCAAAAGAGAGACAGCAAGAGAGAGAGAGAAAGAGACAGCGAGAGAGAGAGAGCAAAAGAGAGACAGCGAGAGAGAGCAAAAGAGAGACAGTGAGAGAGAGAGAGAGAGAGAGCAAAAGAGAGAGAGAGAGACAGACAGAGAAAGTAAAAAAAGGAGTGAAAGAGCAGAACAGACAGACAGACATATTGACAGATGATGTTGTGCCAAAAACCACACACACAAAGTGAAACGTGCACCACTTGGTTAGGACACAAGTTAGAATCCAGTATTTAACCAGTATATATATCCAGTATATTTATATATAATGTTTATGTGTGTTATATTTCATTTGATTATGTCTAGAATCAGACTGCCACATGAGACCCCTGCATGTAGCCTCTCTCTTTATCTGTGGCCATCAGATGTAATAATGAATACATGCAAGTGGTACATTCAGAGTCAACACATGTCAGTATAAGCCGTGGTGAGCCTTAAAGCTCCACCGGTTTTGATCGGGGACTGATCGTAGATTTGCTTGGAGTTAATTAGACTCTGCTTGTTCCATTTTTTCTTATCCTGAGCTTCCTGGTCCTCTATTGCTAAGTACCTCTTTCGGGGCAATAATTAATTAATCAGCAAGATTAGAAACAGCAGGGCCCATTTTCCATCCTTGCAATTAATTTTCAGTCTCCCGAACACATTTAATCAACTACAGGTAACAGAATGTATTCGCTACCTAAGTTCTCCTTGCCAGTCTGGCTTCCCGTGTTATTGTGCTATCTGATATCCCCCACAATTCCACTCTGGCAGTAACAGAAGGTAATATGCGCTAGTCTGCCACTCCGAACAAAACCACCCAAGCGAACAGTGGATGCCGTTTCCAGCTCGGTTCTGGAAAGGAGGCTGTGCTGAGACCCAGCTGCTTTGCCTCGGGTATATCAAACCTCTACTTCAGTCAAGCTCTTGTGCTGAATAACTTTTCCTGCTGTGTCTGCCTCATCTAACCAGCACCTAATCTGTGTTGCTCACCAGCTGTACAGAGCGCTGCTTTCAGCGCCATGGTTACGCTCTGATGTAAAAGGTCTGGTCTCAGGTGTCACCTTTTGGTGGCATTTTGCTTCAAACGCAGCTAAGATACCGAGTGCACTGTTTTCAAGCCGCCTTGTGGAACATGCGGTACAGTGTTTGACGTGCTTCAAGAAATACTCAAACTAGGAACAATTTATCTCAATTTAGAAGCTCCAACTGTCTGAAATGCACAAAGACAGAGCGCAAACTTCACACTCCCAGCAGGGTCCAAAAACAATATTACAGTCTACCCGGAAAATCTGGGAAAATTTAGGATTGTCAACCAGTTTAAACAAAGCAACACTCTTAAATATTTCACTTCTAAAACTCTGATATATAAAATACAAATATCCCTACAAGAAATTACTTGTTTGTCTTTGCAAATTTGTGTTAAACGGTGGAGGAAAATGTATTACAATGGCTTTGATATAACCCACCTTTTGTTCTTACATTGACAATTCCTGAAAGTACAATTCCTAAAAAACGCTCCCATCCAATTGGCGTGTAATCATCTTTTATTTAAGCCAACTCACCAAAGAGTTTTCACTTGCGTGTGGTGCTTGGCGAGTTTGTTCGTGCGTTCATTTGGAGCGCTCATAAAGAGAATTAAACATGTTCTAACTCCTTACAAATCCTCCATCTTATCTTTTTTTGCCAGACTGAGAAACTTCAACATTTTCTAATACATTATTTACCATTAACTGTCCGTGTCTCATATTGGTGCTTGGGGATTTCTTGTTTCAGAGATCAATAACAGCCTTTAAGAAATAATTCCTATGATCTTCCATTAATTTATTAGGGCTTACAGTATCTGAAGCATTACGCACTCGAAGCCTCTGCTAAAATGAATTCAGCACCGCTTTGATTTGATTTAATTAGTTGTGTCTGATTACACTCCTAAATAAAGTATGAAATATCAAGTCATTTCAATTTAAAGTCACTGGTATTAAAATGAGCAAGAATCAACATGCTGAAAATTGTTTTGGGAAAGCTATTAAGTCATTTTCATTAGACAAGTTGGAAGAACTAAACACAACTAATTTGATCATGCGGTTTTCTTTATGGTAACATCAGAGGCACATAGAATGCGACCGCCTCTCATGACTTATCCGTGAGACACAAGACGTCTCATGAGTGAAAAAATCACCCATCCTCAGAGTATGTTTTGTGTGGAAGGTGTGAATGCTCAGCACAGCTCTCTGCAGCACGCCAACAAATGGGCTGTTGAGTCTGACAATGCCCAACGCCTGCTCTCCCTGGCACATGCGGTGCTGACAGAAACCAGCCATTTTCTGGCAATGACAGATGCTTAAAGAGTTGCTGGTATGGAGCGACATGCAGGCAGGGTGGAGGCAGGTGTGACAGCTGAGAGATGAAGGGAGAGAAGCGTTGGGTGCTTGGTTAAAAAAAAAACATGACCCAGACACGCAGCTGCAGCTGGTCCGCAGACGGCGTCGGCGGGACGAGCGCAGGCCTGCTTGAATGGTCATAATGGGTGGCGAGTGGGGCCCTATTCTTAACTCTTATTCTTCTACACCACTTGTGCTCCATCAATTGTTAAGGAAATGGACTGAACCCTACTGTGATGCACAATAGCTAAGCCCAACAGACTGCTCAAAGTAATCCCTTAATAGGGTCAACGTTTGTTTCTTTCTACTAGTAGAAGTTCAATCACAGGTCTAAACTTCAACAAGAATAATTTGATAGATTTTAAATTTAGAAAAGTCTATACATAATAATTAGTAACGATTAACGATTAGTGGAAGAACATTACTGCAGTACACCAATACATCAGGTTATTAGTATTAACAGAACATAAATACACCACTAAAACCTTCAGTAAATCTGAGGAAAGCAGACATAAGGGTCTTTTTTCACCCAGTCAATGTTAAGAGAGCAGATTTGGCGTAAGAGGCCTGATTATCCTCACAATAAAGCTAAACCCTCTCCGCTTTATTCCAGATAAGAATATAAACCCAAATCAACTGAAAAAATACCAGGCTTCAATTTGTTCTTAAAATAGCTTATCCTAAGTCCAACCATAGCACCCTGACTGAAAAAAGGAAAACACATAAACAGTGTTTTAAGATCTTTCGTCCGTGTTCTAATTAAACACCTACGCTGCAATAAGGACTTATGAATAATTTACAGGGACAAAGTGCAAGACTAGAGCTGTTTGTCCTCAGAATGTTTTAGTCTTATAGGCCGAAATTCAAGTACAGTTAAAACAGATCTGTGAGGTAATATGTGCTGAGGTCAGAGCTCAGCTGCACAGCACGACTGCTGGAGGAGAAGAGCAGCGCTGCTCTGTACAGAGCCTTCACAGACCCCAATACCATTAGTTTACTCTCCGACACTATGAGCTTAAAGCTGACCTCATTTGCATCCCATTAACCTCTCAGTACTCGAGATGGTATTTTTCAGAGGTGTGATTTCCATACAACATAAGCAAGACATGCACAGCCACACAGAGACGGGTCAAACAGTCATCCAAAAATCTAGATTTATTTCACCTAGACCATTTCTTCTATTACTGTAGTTGAACTAAGCACAGATTAGCTGTTCTGGAACACACACACACACACACACAAACACACCCCCACACACACTCACCCAACCACATATACACTCACACACACACTCACTCACCCAGCCACATACACACACACTTTTCCAATTTAAAATTACTTTGTTTACTGTATTTTCAAATAAAGATGTCTCCAAAATCAAGATTTGGCTTTGATTTGCCAGGTTTTCCCCTCACACACACACACACACACACACACACACACACACACACACGTCGTATGCTAGCAATAAAACTTGCTGATCAGACAGACAGATAACATGAGACACGTGGTAATGACACAACCGTTGCCTCTCTGCAGCTCTCACATCTGTTATGGAAGTGCTGCTTTGGGACTCTTCCTGGCACAAGCCCCAACTTACTGGATTTGTATTCCCAATTTCCTCGGCCAGGCCCCAGACAATTATTTACATCCTTTTGTCTCAGCACGCCTGTGACGTCCCCCGTGTTCTCTAAGCACCGTTGCTTGTTTTCCCTGCAAACGTGCAAAACTAGGGCATGCTGTTGTTCTGACAAGCGTCACGGCAAGAAAAAGGCACTACAACGCTTAATTCAACAAAATAACTCTTGTTTTTGTCGAGTCCAGTAATCATCTGACAAATCAAAACCTTGACATGAAAGAAAAAACAAGGTCCGGTCTGCAAGGGCAATGCGGTATATCTAAAAATAATCTGTTTATTGCAGGTGCAATTTATCAACAGTAGATGGTCTGATGTCTAAATCCAGCAACGAATCACAGCGTGCTATTTATGTAGGGCAATACACAGGCTTGTTCCAGAGACGTAAACCTTCCACAGCTAACATTTATAGCGCCGCATCCAAATTTTAGATATATAACGTGTGGGCGGCTGTCTTGAGCACTCTGCGCTCTGAGGAAAACACGCTCTGTGGCACGAGGTGGTGGTTAGGATCGAATAAGAGAACACAAGACCCCTCCACGTTTCTGATGAGTCAGAGGCAATTTAGCGAGTCCTTCAGGGACCTCAAGTGTCGCCCACTGCACTAATGAACACTGGGAAAACAAAGGCCTTTCACTGGCCCTCTGCTCCCCCGAGACACGGATGGCTGATGTCATTGTGTTTATTCGGTCACAAAACGACAGGGCCCTAAAATGCACCATGGCAACAGAGCTAATTATTCGTGTGAAATCAGGGAAGGGTGCTTAAACAAATTCTCGGGCCCATTTTAGCGTAGTATCTTGTGGTTAAAAGCGGGGCAGAGAGATTGTGAGGCTGACCTGCCGTGCGCAGGCGAACACTTCAGTATAATGCTATTAAAGGCGGTTCAACTCTACAGGCCAGATTGTCTGAAACTGTGCAGCCTAATAAGGCATCACACAAAATCACAAGGGAACAAATGAACAGACCAATGAAACTCAGAGATTAAAAAGAATAAACCAGCAGTGTTGAATAAGCACTATATGCAAGGTAACGTTTTATACCTGTTTCCAACATATCACATTGTATCATGCTTCTATTCCGATTTGACTAAAAACGTGTGCGCGCACACACACACACACACCTTTATATATATATATATATATATATAGATAGATAATTTGATTTTTTGTCTACTGTTACAAAAATTGTCAACATTACAGAAATGTTCTCAAATGTTCTCAAACATTTGCATTATGATCAAATAATGACTTTTGAGACACACAGCTGATCTCATGCATACGACATGCATACTGCCAAAATGCTAGCATTTCAAAGCCCTTGATAAGCGGCAAACATAATTACTTCCTAATTGAAGTGTGTGTATAAGTTTGTTTTCATTGCAGTACTCTCAAGTACCATAACGCTACCAACTTCTCTCCTGTGGTACAGACGTAACTCCACAAATCTATTTACTGCAAAGTTAAAAGCCTGCTGTGAAAACAAATGGCACCATTGCACAATATGTTAAGGCTCGAATGCCAAAAATGGCATTTTTACTGTGAATGGCGCCATTTCAGCTCCTAAAAACAGTGTCTCTATTGACTTTTCTTGTCATTCTTTAACACATTAGAGATGCAAGTTTCTTGTGTTGTTACACAAGACAGTGTACAGTGTCAAGACTATGATATGTATCTGTGTTTTGAAGCAGAGTTTAAATTAGCATTAGCCTTCATTCAATTGGCAAAGCGCTTATTACATTCCCATTAAATGCCACTAATTAAAGGTCATTGCCAAATGGTTAGCTGCTATTGGCTCATTCACCACACATTTCCTAAGAGATGTTTGTTAACCTCTATTTTTACCTGACGTACACATGTCGCCTTTATCTCCTGACAAAATACACCTCAAATTCATCCGTTTCCAACATTATTTTCCTCCTTCAAGATCACAAATAAATTGGATGGAATCTAACCTGGAATTTAGATTGATGGAGACAGAAACTAAAAACCACCATAACAAGGAAAAACAAGACACTTGAACAGACGTGGAGTTTAAAGAATGAAGATTAAGAACGTTTCGGTAAGAATCCGCTTGACATTCAACAAGAATAAATAGATTTGACTATATTTTGGGAAGGATAAAGTCATATATCTTGGTTCGTCTGCTTCCCACGCAATGCATCTTGCTTAAAAATAAAATAAAAGCTTTTTTTGCAGTAAAAGTTGAAAAAACAGCCTCATCCTGCATTGCTTTAATCCATACTACACTGGTAGTAACAGAAAGGACCTTTCAAAGTCAGGCTGGAACAGTGGTTACTGGTTGTGCTTTAAGCTCATTTAAATTGCAAATGCCTTTATAAATAAATTAAGTTGAAAACTAATTAGAAGCAGATCACGGTTTGCATCTTGACAACCCTGAAGTACTGTCAGAGATGAGCAAACATCGTCAAACATTTTTAGATTAAATTGCAGGCACTGTACCGGCCTGTGTCACTAAAAACAGGGATAGAGTGATTCATCTCACCATACAAACCAAACAGGCTTTCAGCCAATTACTGCCACAGATCAACACCAACTGATCAAAAAAAGCTACTAAAAAAACAGAACAGACATGAACGCAAGTGTCACTTTGCTGATGTGACTACGGTGATGTGGATTATCTGCCATGCTGGGGGACGAGGCATTAGATGGCTGTAGTTTCACACTGCAGTGGATTGTGGGTAATTTCTGTCAAGAGGAAAATTGGTAATTTGTTTGTCCCTTTCTATAATATAAAACAAGACCAGGTCAAGGTCCAGTGAAAACCATTAGACTTTAGTCAAAGACTGTGGTAGTCGCCCAAATGTTTAGATGCCTGCAACGGCTCCTCAAGCAGGAAGTCAGTGACGGGTCTGGCTCCAGCAGCCCAGTTATCTAGAAGATGAAAACAGGCAGGATTTGTACAATTGCCAGGTTTAATTTTAGAAGTTCTCCATTCTGTTTTGCAAAACAAGCAAAGGAATTTCTACTGTAAACACGAGCCTTTTCTCAACCATGACTCTAGACTAGACACCTTTTTGCTAAACTGAAGTGACATGCTAGCCAAGTATGGTAATCTATACTCAAAATGAATCCGCTGCATCTAGTTAGTGAACACACATTGGAGTGCACACACACCTGTAGCTGTAATTCTACTGTACCTCTAAATACGCAATACATCTGTTAAAATGCAAAAAAAAATATATGGAGGACAGCAAAATTCTGCTAATGCCACATCATGTGTAAATTAAGACTTTCAAACTCAAAGCTCCAGCTTGCAGTTAAACAGCATTAATAATCCTTGCTGCATATGTACATAAAGTGAAAACGATTTACATTTGAACAGATTTATAAAGGCCTTGACATTGTCTCTAAAACATTGTCTCGCCGTCTAAAATTGTTCTACCTGCACAAGAAAAACAAAGATGACAACTTAAAAAGCCAAATGTTTTTCATTCTGTTTTTACAATTGGGCCGTTCAAAAACTGAGCCTAAACTTTGCAAGGATCATAACTCAAACCTAGACTAAATAACTGATTCTGAGTTGCTCTGCTAAAACTAATTTTCTACAATTTACAGCAATTTTATTGGCTATATGAATGTGGTCACTGCTTATGAAAAACACAGAAGCCTTCAGTAAAATCCTGTTTCAATCCCGGTTCTATTATTAAAGTTTGAGAAAGCAATCCAAATCGCAGTGGGCCGAGAGCAGCTAGACCTTGTTGAGCGGCTCCTAAACATCATTTAATCAATATTTGTGAGAGTCAAGATTTCAAGGGAATTTCTGAGGGCAACGGGGCTGTTGGGTGATGAATGAGTACGGCAGTACAGCCTGTGAAGATTATGCGTCACCAGGTGTTATGAATAAACAGTACGGTACCACTTGGGCTCAGTGTGGCTCTGTGGGCCGAGAAAAGCTAAACCTGCTCAGTATGAAAAATAAAGAAGCTGAAGAAAAGGGCCTTTATTTCTCTATAGACGGGCAGCAAACATAAACAAACAGGAGCTATTATCCCAAGCTTACCCCAAGCGATAAAAGACATTCTTTGTCCCTGGATTAGCGCTTTCTCTTCTACTGGATTACCATTCTCTACCTCACCAGTTTCACTGGTTTGTTTTTAATTATACCCATCTGCTTTCTACACACAAGAACTGCAACAACAAACGAAGGGTGTGAACACAAAAACTGTATTTTAACAGATGGAGGTGTTAACAGTGTGGCGGCTCACTCATGCGTATCGGTGCCAAAGAGAAGGAGATCAACTTAGAGAAGTAACTATCTGCAAATTAGCAACGTAAAACGCATCTAACGCACCACGTCAAATACTAAGAGATGGATTTTTCCAGCACTCCCAGTAAATGTAAAATGACATGGAAGAATGGGTGGGGATGTACAATGCGATATTCAGCGGGAGTTTCCGACAGCGCTTGGCTGTCTCCAAATTGCCCTCTTTTCCCAGGACAGGCCATTTTGCAGACATTAGGAGGTGATTTTTCCATTGTCAGCAAATGTCATCATTGATTTGCATCAGCAGAGTGCTTCTGAAAAGGGCCCTATACTCATTCATTCAGCCATTTCTCACAGACATATTCAATGAATCCCTACGGTTGGCTCTCATGGATATACTAAGAGGTGATACGGAAAATCCACACTGAACTATATCTTCTTACTGGAATGAGACACAGCTGATCAAAACAGCGCACATCAAAGCGAGTAGAAGTTTATTCCCACTTTTCCAGGTCTGAGCATATAAACAAGTTCCCAAGCTTTCATCTCTCACGAACTTCGGCACAAATCATGGCATCTGCTTTCCATTCTTCCTGAAGTTAACCAAACAGACTTCAGCAGTCCCTGCATACTGCTCAACGTACAGTATAAAGAAACGCAACGCTAGGTACACAACAGAAACCTTTGCCTTGTTTTTCTAACATTCACGGGCAAATAAACAAAACCTCCAGATACACGCCAGTCAGCTTTTAGAGTCCTGACAGCAGAAGATGTGCTGATTAAGGAAACAGTTGCTGCAACAGTGTGTTTGAATCCTGGTACTTGTATTCTGGCAGGTGTGAATTCTGAAGTGAACTGGTAAGATCGTTGTTTTTCCTTCATCCACACCAGGTTCATCAAAGTCTAAAGATTTTTTGTCAGATGAAAGTTTGTTTGCTCTCACAGTCAGTTGGATTGCACACAATTTTATTGATGTCCTGTGGGCATTGATTCTCCAACCTGTGCTACTAATAAAAGGCTCTTTCCACAAATACGATACAAAACAGGTCCTAAAAGGTTTAATTTTTTTTTTGACCAGTAAAAGACATGCTTAACCTTCAGAAAATGTTAATCACTAACATTAAAATACTTTAAGCTATTTAACTTTCTATTCATTTTTAGAGAAAATTTCAGCAATTGTAGAAAAAAATGTAGTTTCTCAACCCTAAATATGTTAATGTAAAGCATTGTTAAGTTCGACTTTGTCATATTCTATCAATTAAAATTAAAAATGAAACAAAATTGAGAAAAAAATAATTTGAAAATACCAACAAAAGATATAACAGGGTCTTTATCAAGTGGATCCAACTAAAAAACGTTTCTCTCAAATTAAATAAAAATAGTAAAAAAAATAAAATGGTTTTGTCTTACAATGATATGGTTAGGCTTGCATTTAACACAACAATGTGTAAAAAATGATAAACCCCTCAATGTACTTTTCATGCAAGGTTAATTTTAAGCTAGATAATAGTTTATCTAAAACTGACTCACCTGTGCAACATCATTTTTAGCAAGCTAGAAGCTAATGGATCTTAGCTGGACAAAGCTGTGCATGCGCCATCAAAAACTCACCAACCTATGAGACTATTCATTGCTTTAATTACGGCCGACGGTTGCTCTTAAGACTAGCGCTGCCCTCTCCATACACCGTAAATTCATTGTGATATTGCAAGAGGATTTGCTGATGGCAAGCGTCCCTTGTTCATTTGCTGCTCAGCAGTTTCATAACCTTGGGCGACTGTTGTTTAATTAAAATCATTATGCGCCTTCCAAGAGCGCCTTCTGAGGTTTTGCATTAGCACAAGGTAATACAGGCACAGCCATGTTGTGCATTATGAAGAAACGCTTTACAGTAACACACTAGAACCTAAGACTCTTCTACAGGAACCCTACAACTCCAACTGTTTTCACAGACAATCTCACGCGTGGAACAACTGCTTATCCGACCGGAGGTCAGCCTGAGAGCTCTCAGAGCACAGGGTTTCTACCACAGAGCAAAAAGTCTTATTTTCTTTTTTTATATATCTTTCGCCCTAACTAACAAAAGCGATTGACCCTGTGCGACTCTCCGCAGGAGTGCACAACACATCAATGTGACGCTGAGCTCAGGGACCGCTCGGCCGAGGCGGCTAAGGCTTGTTTCGTAATTAATAAAGAGGCTAAAGCCGATGCCATTGTGTGACCGACCCAACACAATCCACACAATCACCACATTGGTGCTAATGGAAAGTATTGATCCACTGGGCCCATGTCTGAAGTGAGAAAAACAGGCAGGGGGAGGAAGTGCTCTCGTCGAGCTGTATGTGCCTGGGCTACATACCGCCCATGTTGTTTTTCTGCTAAACGTTGCGTGCCGTACCGCCGAGCGATTGTTACGACTTAAAATGAGGCACGAGGCTGAACTTCAAAGGTTTTCCTCCTCCTCTGTAACGAGATATGAACAAGAGATAAGAAGTACAGATGAAAAGCTACACAACACAAAGAGAATAGGATTGTGGGATAGCGTGTTTAGCCCAATCTTCAAGCTTTTCAAACAGACATTTCCCATTGGTAACACTTCTCTGAGGCTCTGAGGAAAAAAAACTTCTCATTACACTGCTTACAGTGTGCTAACAGGAGTGTGCCGTTATACTAGCGCTCCGTCTATGCCAAATAAAAGAATTAAGCATACGGTACGTTTCCTGCAGGCTCTGTGCTGAATGTGTTTAGCATCTGTAATAAGCGAGCTGACGCAGGCTAACTGCAGCTTGCCCTGGCTCAACAGTAATTAAGACAGATTTTAATAAATTTATCTGTAGCTGGTATCTATGAGTCAAACTAATCCCTCAATTATAGCAGGAAAATAAAAAAGAATTAATATTAATTCATGCTACCTTCACATTTCAGAAGGTATTTGCTCACTGCTGACATGACTGAAATAAACTTAATAGGGTCATACAATAAAAATGCTATTTTTCCCCCAAGGTCTACTTATAACATTAGCAAGTTAAATCTGTAATTTATTTTTATGACAATTTTCCTCACTCTGACCCCTTAAATTGCACAGGCTGTTTTTGGTTACAGGTCTTATGTTTACTGCCTCTTTGCCTGTGAAATGACACACAGATATACACAGATTTTAATACACAGAACACACAGATATGCTCCTAAAAAAAAAACACACACAAGCTGTGAGGTTGCTGTCCAGTACAATATAATTTATATCCGTCTCATTCGTCAATTACAGATTCCTTGCAAAGTCTGAACACATTGTGACAAATACGCCAAGCAATTCACAGTAAAATGTGCTCCACAAACTGTTCAGTTCAGGCCGAAATGATCAGGGACCCAGTTAAAAATAAACTTCAACCACTCACACTGTGCTACACTGAGCAATTACATTTGACTGACTTTCCCATATCGTTATGTCCACTGGTGCTTATGAATAATAGTATCTATCTGGCTAAACCCATGTGATTTCACTGTGACTGAGCTTGCAGAGTTTCTTAATACTCACTGGTCATTTTTGATGTCTAAATGAGGGCAGTCATGTGTGCATGTTCTTCTACAGCTTTCTGATGATACAAGTCCTTTACTGTGTTACTTCAATAATAATCCGTTCACCAAAATACAGTTTCTCAGTTCCTAAAGGTACAGTATATTTTATAGCATGTCTCAAAATATCAAGGAAAATTAGATTTTTCATGATATGATTCTTTTGAAAGCTTTTCTCAAAGCCACACAAGGTATTCTGTGGACATTGACGGATCTTAGTTCACCGTCTGTAGGAGCTGCCACGAATTAGCTAACTTTAGCCCCACTGCATTATGGGAAATATGGTAAGAGGGCCAGAGGGATGCAAGAATGAATAGCTGCTTTCATTAGTCTTCACACTTTAACCTTGGGCACACTTATAAGAACTCCATAAAAAATTCCTTCTCTGACACCTCAGAAGATCTCACGTACTTCCTGACTGCCTCCCGGTGCTTCCTCTGGAGGTATGCTCGCCGTACCCTGCCTGACAAGTATCTCGAAACGCGTGAACAGTGAACTGATCGATGAAAAGGCCAAAAGCTCAACAGCAAAGACATTATATACCGTTTACACAAGCGTGAACAAGACATTCAGTTGAAATCTATGAAAAACCATGAGCTTGTGAGTTTTAAAACTTCTATGTTCTGTGACACTTAAGTTGGATTTCGAGTGATATCAATTCTCAGTACCCAGAGCTTATAGCTCATTCCTATTGGCTGCTTGTTTTTTAAAAAAACATGTCTGCATGTAGAACATGGCTTCCGTGAAGTACATAATCGCATGATGTCGCATGATGTCAGTGCATCTTGCTTCATCAATCTTACCCTGACATTATCTCGCTGAGGTTGCAGCGTTGCATCGTCCATTAATAGGTAACAGGATGCGAGTCTGCACGCCAGGGACTGACCACAACAGCACACATTCCATCAGCAAAACTCGGAGACACTCCACTGTTGCAACATGCAATACCCATCAATCTCTGGCTTCAAACACCACTGTAAAATGCAGGTCACAGTTAGACGAAATACAGAAGAGTGGCAACAACATGATGAAATGTGTGTGGGCACAGAACTGAATACGGACGAGTGCTATTGCCAATTCAAACCTAAGACAACAGAATAATCCACACCTGTATTTCTAGCGATAGCATTCATTAAGTTTTAAAAGTAATACAATCAATACATGCTTCCCTGTTGTTTTCATTCATTAAATGAAACTATTCTTTCCTTTTTATGTTTACAGTCACTAGGGAGATTTGTCTACTGTATAATCAGCTTTTGTGCCTGTGCATCAGCTTTCCCTGTTGTGTTTTTTGTAAATAAAAGCATCAACTAAAGTGAAGCGTTTGTAAAGACTAAAATATTAACATGCTTACAAGCACACCATTCCTAAACAAGAATGACTCAAATCTTACAAAGAAAATTCACCCAAACATGAAAATTCTTCCTCATTTACTCACACTCATTCCAAGTCATTCCCATTGGATTCCATGTCATTCCAAACCTGTATGACTTTTTTTGCCTCTGAGGAACACAAAAGAAGATATCTTGAAGCACATTGGTGACCAACCAACATTGGCACCCGCTGACTTCCATTGAAGAAACACAAAACCACTGAGACCTTTCTCAAAATATCTTCTTTTGAGGAACTGTCATCATAGATTCACTCTCATGTCATTCCAAACCCTCTATGCTGTTATTTGTTTTGAACGATGAGGGTGAGTAAATAGGTGACTAACGCTTTCTTTAATGAGCGATTTCACTGTGGAGGCGATACCATGGTGCATCTGTATGGTTTGATTGATTTCAAATGTTGAAACCAACCCTACGCCCCAGCTTTGGCAGAAGCGTTTGGCTCATAACAGGTGCTGGTGAGGGAGGGCTTGGGATCTTCTGCGAATAATCGAGGAGCTCAGGATGAAGTGGAGAGATGATCTGCTCCTGAAACCTTGCTGAAATGAGTACGTATTGATTGCTCTGACAGAAGGAATAAATGAAGCACCCGACTGTATCACCGAGGATGAAAGGAGAGAAACAAGCCACCCTTGATCCATTAGTGTATTGCACATTGATCATGCCCTGGAGCTCCTCTACAGCCACATCCGACTCTAATTTATTGTCTATTTAAAACCTCCATAGCCTTCGATATGTCTGACACTAGAATTCCAAAGTCTTGATTATTTCTAAATTATTCATTTTGGTCTCCATTTTGTTTTGACCATTTTCCCACCCTTGTTCAGTTAAGGAACTACACAAGTTCTAAGGAGGCCCTTAGCATAGCGGTAGGCGAAGCAAAATCTCTCATTTCCACTCAATATTCTGTGTAATAAATTCAGCCCATAAATTCTGTGTAAAGTGAGGGGAGATGATTCATTGGTTGTAGTGACAGTAAAGCAAACATCTGTCGCTGATTAGATTTGGATTATTCGAACATGCTGCGTCTCAGACCTATAACTCCAGGCTAAGAAGCAACACCCATCATTTCCAGAACGCTTCGGTTGGGTATTAGACAAGAGATGGAAATTATTGTTAAGCGTTTCCTTCTGAGACAGAAAGCAATGCATTTGTAAGCCCAATGGTCTAAACTAAAGTCCAACGACTGGGTTAAATTGACATGACAGCATAAATCACACCCATTAGACCTTGTTGTTTTGTCACTAGTAATGGAGACAGGCAGCTGAGATTAATTCTGTAAATGTCTCTGTCAGGGCTGCAGTAAATCCTGTTTACATTCACCAAATCAAGGAGAAAATTTAATTCAGTTCTTGTAAATTGCTGACTCCTGTTGCTGGCTGAAAAAAACTGCTAGTTTAGGCTGGTTTAGCTGGAGGCCAATTAGACTAGTGTAAAAATCAGCTTTGCCAGACTGGCAGACCAGTTAGTCTGGCATAAAACTAGACTGAACATGTAACACAATAAAGAAGCAATTTCACTCAGATTTAGTTGAATTGTGAAAGTTCAGAGTCTCATAGCTCCCTGTGTTGGGTGTCAATACGTTTTTAGCTGTCATCACTTGTTACAAAACCAAATCCAGCTTATTTGAGGATATCAATCGTCTCAGATGGTCAGCCAAAAAATCAGTTAGGATGTCTCTCCCATCGGCTTTGCCTTGTTTTAACAAAATGAAAGCTCTTCTCTCCTCTCACCTCGCGCACACACAGATAGGTCTTGATCAACATCAGCAACAGGAGGCCAACCAGTTGTCATGACAACATATTCTGCAGCTGAGTGTGCTGGGAACATGCGTGCTGAATAACAATGGCCCTGGCACTGACTTAAGAGAAAAAGGCAATCGTTTTTCAACAGACTAACAATTCAGTCTACAAATCATAAGAGTTTACACGGACACTTAAATAAAGGGGAGATTTATATGACTTTAGGAAAAAGTTTAAAAGCGATCGTTCCTTAACTTTGACATTTTTATGCGCCCTCCTCTGATCTCTTACGCTCCCCCAGCGTGTTTCGTGCATCTATTAGCGCTCTTGTTGACACAATTTATATTAAAGCGATTAAAAAGAGATCGGATGAAACCGAGCGGCGCAAACCTCCTGTGACACTGACAGGAAAGCGCGGCTTTACAAAAGGTCAAAACGAAACGAGAAAACTCGTGGCTGCTGCTGCAAATATTTTCTTGAACAAAAAAAAAAAAAACAGACACGGGGGAAGATTGCGCTGCTGCTCCAGCCATTGTTATGCTATGAAACGGTTTCTTGTGTCTTGCAGCAATGCCTTTATCTTGAACGTTTTTAGCAGGAAAGACAGAAATAACGTGACAGCAGCTGTCTCTTGTTGAACGTAACAACGAAGCGGAGTGTGTAAATGCGAGCGACATCGTAATGAATCTTGTGATCGGGGGTGAAACAGAGAAGCGTCAGACTGTGATGTGTGTAGGAGTTGGGCAAGTGGAGTGAGTGGTTCTTAATATCACGGCAGATGCAGGCAGATGTACCGACAGGTAGCGCTTAGGTTAATAAGATTTTTCACAAGGCGGAAAATAAGACTCTGTTTTGCCGGTCTGTTGCTTTGTTGGCACCAGCAGATACGTCTTGTTTGAACAAAATGAGACTTGTCCTTAACAAACCAGAGTCCACTTTCACCGCCCTTAAAAAGAAATGTTTCCTCGTTAAAATTAATGATGCTAATTTTCACTCTGCTCTGTCTTTTGATCTTAAAATGTAATCATTTACTCACCCCTGTGTCCTTCCAAACCTCTTATGTGGAACAGTACCTGTCTATATAATGAAAGTGAATGAGAACCAGGGTTGCCAATTACATGTACACTGTGTTACTTATATACATTTATATGCACATGTGTGTGTGTGTGTGTGTATATATATATATATATATACACATGCACATGTGTTTATATATGTGTATAAGCAACGCAGTGTACTAATACACTATACCCAATATATATATTTTTTCCTGCTAAAAATGTTCAAGATAAAGTCATCGCTACAAGACACAAGAAACTGTTTCATAGCAAAACAACGGTTGTGTCAACAAGAGTGCTACAGATATATAGTATGTATATACATAGCAGGGTACTGGGGGCAAATGGCAATATAAAGTCATACAAAATAATATTAGCGATTTAAGTGATAGGATTTAAAACAACAATGAGAGATAACATTATAAAATAAATAATATTTCATTTTTGGGTGAAGTTTACCTTATAATATTTCCAAAAGAGTAAACAATAAAAACTGCCAATTCTTGAGAAGGAGCTAGATAAAGCCTTACAACAACGTTCACATAAGAGACTCCCATTGACTAAGCTGGAGGCGAGTCTTCCAAAACAGCGCTAGCGAAAATAATTATCAGGCTTCCTCCGTGAAAACGACAGCGCTGAATATGAACCAGTGAACTTTTTGTATGGGAATGGGCCGACACGGACAAGATGATTTACCCCTCACACTTACACAGACAGCGGCGCTTGCCAAGCTGAGCGGGGAAGCACTGGGTCAAGAATCAAGAGAAAGGCCCATGAAAGAGTCTAGCATTAGTTCCCAATCCAGCCTCTTTGAATCCTCACACTAACAAGGTTAAGACTTTCCCATGTATGTATCAGCACCAGCTCAACACCTTGCCTCCGCACTGGGGATGGTAGGTGGGTTGTAAGGGGGGCCAGCCTTCAGTTTTCTGCCCTGCTATTGAGGTGTGATGAAAACTGTGAGTTTTTTATTTAAATAGTGTCTAAAAAAGATGAAAAAAAGCACAAGAGAGAAAAAGAGACAGCGTTGGTGGGAAAAGTTGGCCTATGGAATGGTAGCTTTAAAACGTTCATAAACAGAGCATAAACAGAAAATTTGTTTACTTGTTTACCTATGTTATACAAAATTATATTTTTATATTTTCTGTAAAAAACACAGTTTTATCTATTATAATATTAATCTTTTTCGTTTCCATGCGCTGAAGTGAATGTTTAACCAAGGGCCACCAAGCTGCAAACAACAATGAAAAGCGCCAAAAGAATGTACAAGTACATAAGTCAAGTACTAAAAGATTTGTGTGAGGTAAAGACTGAAATTTAAGTATTACTGTGTTCTTTTGTGCTTGACAGCCTGTGGTCACCATTCACTGTCACTGTAAACGTATCATATAGAAAGGATCTCATTTTGTGGTCTACAAAAAGAAAGGAAGTTAACTAAACGATGACAGAATTGTCACTGGTGGGCGAACTATCCCTTTAATTTTAGACCACTTATAATGCAGGCAAACAAAACTGCAAGGCAGAGAGTTCTCGCAGTGACAGCGATAAATCACATCACATCATGTGTCTGATGTGATCTCTCAGTCTGCCACAGTGTTGTTCTCTGAAGTACTTCTGTTTTTCCAGCATTGTTCTCCTCAGAACGTCAAAATGTCAGGCCGAGGCAAGACAAGACAGGACTAGTGAGGACAAATCTACTTCACTTTTTTTTTCCACTTCTTTTAAAATCTCTAAGCAAAGAGAGATGGGACCAGTGTGGCCCTTCAACAGTCCTCCAGAAAGCTCCAGAGAGAGCGACCGACATGTCAGCTCATCGCTCCCTCTCCACCGCAGTGCCACCACTGTGCCCATCAAAGCTGCTTGGAGACTTTTACAAATACTTTCTTTCTCTCCATGGCCACAGGCAGCAGGAGGGGGAAAAGGGAGGGAATTTGGCCTTGGTTGTGGAAATGAATCCAGTGTGCTCTGCCTTTCATTTATGACCTGACAAACGAACTTCCTGTCTCCTCTGAGACGGCTTTAAAGGCAAGATTAGGGCATCGGGCTATTAAGAGGTTGAGGCGGCCACTCAAATGCTGCAAGATTCCACTCAGCTTACAATTTAATCTGCTGCTTAGAGCCAATACCAAACAAGAGACTGACAGAATTCGGATCATGCGCTGAATTTGGATGCCATGACAGTGCAGTGTTACGCTTGACAGCTGATTGCTTCGCTAGCCACTTCTGCTTTACCTGGGCCAAAGGCTTCATACTGTGTAACCTTCTCCATTTGTTCACGCTGAACTTAGGCGGCCATTAATCTTGGGAGTGTTCCAGGCTCGAGACTGCCGGACGATCCATCAGGGAGGACTGACGACTGTTGAGACAGGCGGCCATGCTTGGAAGCCCCCTGCTGTCTTTTGTACAAGTCTCTTTATATATGACTATGGGACAGCAGTGACACACTGTGTCTATTAAATCACTCATTTTCTTTTATTATATACATTTATATATTATATAAATGTAAATATACAGTATACAGTGTGTGTGTATATACATATTAGTGCATACTGTATATTTATCTAAATATATATATATATACACACAATTTAAAATAAGAAAATGGGTGATTTAGTAGACATATAAATCTCCTTGTAAGAATTAATAAAAACCTTCTAACAAACTTCTTTGTAGCTTTTTTATGAAAAGTGACACAATAACAGTCTGCTAACTTTCACAAAAAAGGCACACAAGTCATATCAGTCCCAACAGCATCAAACTTTGCCAGAAAAATCAAAGGGGCAAAAGATAAAACAACTTTGTTTACTGATAAAAGAGCATTTGAGCACCTGATGTAATATTCTGTTGTGTCCAACGTGGCAACCACTGTATTTATTCCTCCATCTCCGCTGTGTATTACATCCACCCTCACAGATTACATTTTTCCATTTCACTTCCAGTCAAACATTTTCCTCCTAGCTAAAGGCATTCAATAATCTTCAATAAAAATAACCGGTTGCGTCACGCATTTAAAACAGACATCACTTTCTGAGGTTTACAGGAGGTTAATTAAGTCAATTAACCTTAAATTAGCAAAGGAACATTCGAGAGTGGAAGTCTCATGAACGCATTTATAAACTTAACAAAAAGTCGTGTCCACCTGGAATTGTTGTAATGATTTTTGATAACAAAATCATGTTCCACCCACACCTCACTCGCAATAATGTTACTGCTATAAAAATAGCGCAGTCAAAAAGACACAATTAAAGATAACCAGCCACTTGTGATGTGAACGGTAACTATGCACTGATCCTGGCCAGCCCTTAAAGCTAATCTCATATGGGTGTGCCATTAGCTTGTTATTATGCTGGCAGCGGTAACTGGAAAGCAGTTGTGCGGCAAAGCACGGCCTATCATTATGGTAGCAATGCGAGTTTGTTTTTTAAATGTGGCCATATGCCTGTTCCACATGTTGTTTACAGCAAGCAATTCCTCATCTCTCAGGCTAGAAACATACACTACTCAAACGAGTGAATGCATATGGTGCATTTTTAACGTGCATGTATACGTTCGGTTAAAATTCAAGGGTCTTGTATGCATGAACACGCTCTCTGCAGATTGAAGAGTTTGAAAACAATTTATGCTTGCTTGCATGTATTAAATATCAGGCTGCACCAAACGGCTCCACACAGACTTTAAATAAATGAATTCAAAGCTGCTACTACAGTGTGGGGTGCAGGTGCACCCAGCAACAGATGTGAAGACACAAAGAAAGGCCTTTTTAGCAGCACTTTCCCTTGTTATTTTTACATTAGTGATGTCTTTGTTATAACAAAGCAGCCCCCTGAGGTTAAGATGCACAGTGGGGGGTTGGGAGTGGGGCGTGCCCTCGTCTGTGCCCCCTGAGGTCAGCATTGGGATGAGGTAATGCCATCTATATCAACCCAGAACGTTGTGTACTCGCCCCCTCCCCCATGTCTGGCTGGCGTTGGTCCCCACCTCTCTCTCACAGCAAGCACTACATCACGTTCAACAATAGACTCCTAACATCTGTGTCGGGAGCCCTTCATGCGGTGAGAGCGCTCGTGGGGAGCGGTTTTGCTAGTAGGACAAAGCCCGGCCGTGTCACGTTCTGAGCACTATTGTCTTCACACAAATAAGGAGGGATTATAGCATGCAGGAGAAATGAAAAGTTTAGCGCTGGAAAAACCTTCCATCCCCCTGCGAGAGAGAGTGATATTCTATACAGAGAAAGAAAGTGGTTTTCACCAAATATAAGCCAAGATTTTTTTTATATTGCACAAAACATTAACATTATGAAAGTGGTCCACAAAAACAATGGGGAAGGATTGTGTACAACAACAGGTTTTAAAAATGCTAAAAGTATCGATTTAATAATGCTTTCTAAAAATTCAAAAAATATATATCTAGAATCTAGATATGTTAGATTTCCCAGAATCTACATATGCTAGTAAACCTCACCAAATGACTAGTTAACTAGGCCATGCTGCATCCCTAGTGCAAGTGAGCATTACGGTATACAGTAAGCATGCTGGAAATTACTGCTGAACCCGTCCCAGTAACACCGCCTGTGTGACCTTGAACGTGGACCAAACGCCAGACGTTTTAACATTTGTAACATTTGCTTTGTTATCACACCCACACTCTTGGAGAGCATGCTGACCCATGATGATAGCAGATGCTTGTAGTCTGGTTGCCATAGTCCTACTAGCATACAAGATTCTGACCAATCACAAAGTAGCAACAGCTGAAGCTCCGCCCTGTCCTGTCCCAGGCCCCCGTAGAGGACTAATCAAAGTCTTTCCCACTTACACAGACCTGTACCAACATCACCTTAATCAGAAAACCCCAGGCCTTTCAGTACTAATATCATCATATCAACACTCATGTTGGCCTGTGTAAACAGGCTTCGTAATGTTGCAAATGTTCTGTCATAAATCTTCATGACTAAAAAGCTCCCGAAATAAATAAATAAACTCTGTTGGGTTTCTGCTCTATCAGTCTGCAGTACGTGACTAACATTGCTAAGCGTTAGCCTACAGCATGTTGCTCACATGCGGATGGGCAAGATAAACTCCATACGTCTGCCACAGAAACAAAAGCCAATACAAAATGGCAAAAATGGATTCTAGGTCACTAATCACATAACCAACATGAAGCATTGACTACAGTAAAATCATTTGTATGAAAGGTCAGATTTTCTTGCTTCCATGAATGCACACAAAATTCTCTTTGGGAAACTGTTTGAACTCCTGCTGTGGTAACAGAGACCAGCAGGGGTTACGCAAACCTGTGCAGTGTATGTTCTTATTAAAGCCAAACGAGGGACAAACAGATTTTTAAAACGCTTCATTTTTTAATTTGTGTGCATTTTGCAACTGAAAATCAGTACTGAAAAATGCAAAACAGAGAAACATTGCCAGTAATATTCACTGATGTTTGTACCCCATTGTACATTTCAGATCAAATACTTCTCCTGTAGACACCCACAGAAACATGCGGCACCAGGATTGTGCATGAGTTAACTACACCTATAACCACATCTTGTGACCCCTCAGTACAAACAACTCACAAGGAAACGTACAAGGCCTGTAATACGGACTGTAATTGTTACCCACTGGACATAATCCGTAATACAAGATTGCTGCAATCCTATTACAACAAGACAGCTAAGAAACCTTGTAAAGCCTGATTAGTTATTATAATTGTTTTCCCAACATAAATGTCAGACTCAATTATAAGCGATCGCTGAAGCTGATGTTTGGACAAAACGTTCTATATCCGTCTCAGAAACATTTCAAGCACTCATACGTTTACACTGTCAAACGGAGACATAAGTCAAGGAAGGAAAACACCTCTGTCTATTTTACAGTGCTGCTGAAAAACAGTAAAACAACAGTGTCTGACAAAGGAGAAGACATAGAGAAAGATTATTACTAGAGCCATAATGCCTGATGGATGCTTTGAACAACAAACACCCACCAAATGTCTAGCTTGTCGAGCTGCAGGGAGCAACGGAAAGCTATTCTTCCATCATTACTCGCCACTTCAACAGAAATACAGAAGAAAAATCTAAAGCAAACAACATCTCACACCTACTTGATCTTTAAATCAAAGGTTCCTTTGGGATTTCTTGAGAATTTGTCCTCCAGTGATCAAAGACATGCAGCTGTAGATTTACAGTGTATATTAGAGCTGTTATGCGTCTAATGCTGCCACACTGATGCACACTGAGCTGAAGATTCTACCATTAGGGAAGCACTAATACAGACATTTAGGGGGAAATTGCTGATCGCTGCCTACTATTGCTATGCTTGCCTGATAACATAGACGATGTTACTACATGTTATACATTATTTACCTTTACTCATTTAGCAGATGCTTTTATCCAATGCTAGTTATAAATGAGAACGCAATTAACCATCCGGCCTAGTCCACCAAGCTACATTTACCAGCAGGAACAGTACTGATGCTAACAACAGGATGAACAGCAGAAGAGGAAAGTTCTGGAACATCAGGAAATTTTTTAACATTGGATTACTATGGATTAATCAAGTGCATGCAGGTGTGTTTTCAGTCATTTTTGAAGGTTGCGATGGTCTCAACAGATGAGATGGAGGCTGGCAGCTCATTCCATCGGAGAGGAACAGAATGTTTTTGGTGCCTTGTTGCGAGAGAACAATTGAAGTTGCACAAATAATGTCAGACTGTAAAAAAACCCCTGGAAGATTATTGGAATAATGGAACACAATGTGCTGCTAATACTGATTTAAGATTGTTAATGACAAGCAAAAAATGGCTAAATACGTTCCCCAATATATTTTTAATATAGTTTTATATAACTATAAAACTGAATGGTCTTACCTTCATGTGATCCAGAAAATGGCGCAGACGACGATGCGTACAACATAAAAAAGGAGAGAACAAAAAATGACAGTTAGCATTTTTAGGCAAAAAAAAAAAAAAAACTCTTATTGAAATGTTTACAATGTTGTATTTTTATTTCAACCACCATCAAACACAACTTGGTAACAAGACACCTACAATATTCCACCTTTGTCTAAAAACCAAAAACATTTTAACAGTGAAAGTCAATGACACATGCAGCTAAAGATTAGACTGTGTGTTCCAACATGAGGCAACCAAGTGTGAAATTAGTAAAGTCAAACTGGAGTCAGTTAAGTTATATTTATTTTCTCCGCAATGTATCTGCTGAAAGATTTTTCGCCCCTGCAATCATTTGCAGCCCTCGATGCAATTAAGGCCCACCGGTACACTGGATTTGTTAAGCTAAAACCAGCCACTCGTTTTTACTCTAGTACAATTACTATAATAAGGTGCAATTGTGAAGTACCTCACACAGCTGTGGCGCTCAACAACAACTGTTCTCAAACACACATGTTGAGAGTCACAAAAGTCAACGTAAACCACTGGGCTACTAATTTTCAGAGCGTCATCTGTGTGTAGAAATGAAGCAGAGCCGGAACAGCGCCCCATGCTAATGCATTTCGTATTCCTAAACTCGGGGTCACTGCCTCTCTCTGGGTTGAACCTTGTTCTTATTCAACAGAAATACTGTTGAATTTTTCACTTTTTAGCAGGCATCTCACCACATGTCTGTTAAGGTAGAGGGTGTTATGCAGTTGTACAGACTGTTCAAGAAAGACCTCAAGCCAGAACAAGACTGTATTTGTTCCCTTCTGCTTCTAAAATGAAACTTAAACTAGTCAAGCTCAATAACTAACCGGTTAGTTGCTGGATGACTGGCCAATCATCATTCAGGCAAAAACACGTCGTCATGTGATATTTTTGCATCTATTGATTTGACAGAACTGGAGTTAAGGCGCAGTGAGGTGATGGACGTTTCAGTTCTAAATGAATTAATGATGTTTCGGCGCTTTGAAATTGTAATGAAGACACGTCCGTTGCTGTTGATACCGCAGACACGCGTTTGCTTTCATGCATGCTTTAAAGATACACTCCATCTGCTTCATTCCTGATGCTTGTTCTGCAACCAAAACAACTTCCCACCGCATGTCTCCTACGGCTACATTTATTAACACTGGCATGTGTTATATTACAGGGCAACTCTTCTATTGAGTGGCTTAAATGAATAAGAAACACTACTCTCAGCTCGCCGGATAGACTCGCACCTGACCGCATAGGTGAATTCAGAAAGATGCCAAATTCTGTGAATTTAATCTATGTTCACTAATGTGAGGGTCAGGCTGATTAGAAATGCTGTGTGGGGCCTACTTAGCTATAAAAAAAAACAATTGGTGCCTCACAATTTCAAAGCACTCCGGTCAGAACATAGCCTTATTGACCAGTCAGTCAAACAACTATTTTAGAATAGATGTAGATAATTGTCAATATAAAAACAAAATTTATTAAATTCATGAATTCACACACGACAATCAACAGTTGTGGTAAATGGAATTTTGAACTGAACGCACAAGATTATGGGATATCATAAACAGTAGGAGATACATTTATGCTGCCTTAAAAAATTGACCAGATTAAGGCATCCTGCTAGACAGGAAGGTACACAAACATTGAATTTAGACATGCTTCGATGCCTTATACCCAGATACTGTCAGAGAGAGAAAGAAAGAGAGAAAGAGAGAGAGAGAGAGAGATTGCTGTCACATCTGTCTCTCACCTGTCAGAGATAATTAGATCCCAGATACAGTGACATAAACTCTGATTGGCCAATCTGCTTTAATTCAAAACACATTATCTGCCATTGAAGGTGGTTTAAGGAACTCTGAAGCGTCCTCTCTTAGTAAAATGCATTACTCAAAATAAATATGAAACTATTTCTGAGGCATTCACAAATCTCAACATCTTTAAATTGTAAAATAATCTACAATATTAGGCTGTGTGCTTTTATTTATGTAAAAACAGCATCTGCGTTCCCCTTATGTCAAGACTTAAATAGTTCTCAGTAGAAAGGCAAAACAAAAATCATTTAACAAACATAATGCTATTGTTTTGTAATTCACTGAGTTAGAACCGGGGTTCTTGTAATTACAGACTCACCTCATTACCAGCCGCGATTACGCTATTATTTTAAGAAAGTTGAAGTTAATATTATTATTAGACATTCCTGAAATGAAATTTGTGTAAATAAAAAAGCTTTGCTTGGCTAAACTTTCCAAGTTTAGATATATTAAAAGCCATCCAAGGGTCACTGAGGCTGATTAAATGAGGCCGTTTTATGCTCCAACGTTTTAAGGTTTAGGAATGTGCGAACACAGCGACCCTTCATCTTTAAAACATAACGCAATGAGAGGGGATTCTTGAACTCACAAACAGACCGTGTTTACCAAGCGCAAGATAAATATTGAATACATTGAAATACAGTGAGAGTAGGGAAATATGTAAACATGATTTTTTTGAGGGAGGATATGCACAAATATTGTGAAAGCCACAGATAAGGCAGAATCTGAGATCTAAGAAATATGTCCCTCTGATTTTATAAAGGTTACTGGTTAGCAGAGTTCAGCTGTAAAAAGGCATCATGGCTCATATATGCACCACATGTTTCTGTAAAAAATGACTTCTAAGTGGAGCATCAGAGAAGGTTTTAAATAAAGCATGAGAAACTACTGTTGTTTTCTAAATAGATTTATGATTCCACACCACATGTGAAAATATTCCAGAATGTTCCATATTCTGTAGATTGTGGAATCATAATTGGAACATTAGGAATTATGTCCTACAGCGCATACACACTGATGCATATTTTGTGCACTAATACACATCTGCTTATTATAAATGCTGTTACAGGGAATCAATGTGTGCGTCCTGGCAAACAAACCAGAGACTGAATATAAAAATCAAAGAAAATGCAACAACATGCAACATATTTGCAACAGGCACAAATATGGGTAACTAAAACTCCTAAAGGCCTCTAAAAAGGGCCTTCAGATTCTCATGCACAGACTCACTCTGAATATAAATACTAACTGCCCCCCACACCACACACACACACGAGCAGACAGACAGAACTGTGATCTGAAGCCCAAAGCTTCCATCACAGTTCACTCACCCGGATCCAACCTGTCAGCAGAGATGGATCTGTCTTCAACTTCTGTCTCAACATCACCGTAAGCCCATAATGTACTACCAGTGTGTCGAAACCCAGCATCCGTGTCAAACATTACTCACTCCCCCAGCTAACGTCACAATTTATATAGCAAAAGGTGTAATCCGTTCTCTACTTCTGTAGAACTACAAAGGCTATACCTCGTTGGGAGAAGACCATACAATGAATGACAACAGATCTGGGAAAACTGTGGAATTTGCAGAATGTTGTCCTCAACAAGTATCTCCAACCGGAAGTTCTGGAAGCAAAAGCCGCCCGGAAGGTAACCAGGGCTGCAGAAGTTGTTAAGAACTGCTGAACACCTCACCAATAAAAAAGGTCACAGAATATCCAATTATGAATGACATTTCCGATTTGAATTCTTTAAGGATAACTGTATCCGCAGTTGGCTCGCTGTTAATCAGAGAATAGTGTGACCGTGCTCAGGTCTAATCCATTAAATTATCCCAAAACTCTGAGACGTGCACTCAAGAACTCTTTGAATATAGAAAATATGTAAGTGTAGGATCTATTATTTTTTAAGTCAGCTATTTTAAAAACACATATAGCAATGCAAAAGTTGTGGGTTAGATTCCTAAGAGAATACAAGTACTGGAGTAAAACTTTTCTATATACATTTGCAAATGTGTAGCACTGGAAGTCATTTTAGAAAGTGTTTGCTAGGTTCTTAACTGTAATGTAAATGTACTGGAAAACAGCTCTTTACCTGCGATGACATCTGCAAGCTGTCTAAGGCTAGACTACTGATTGGACAAGCATGCTGCCACTTACATATGCTCCGCCCATCTGTGGAAAGACACTATATAAAGAGTGCTAAAAAAACTACATTAAAAATAAGAAAAACTAAGTAAAAACCAAACCTTCACACTAAAAAAATAATTATTCAGTGGGTTGTGGTTGGGGAAACATCTCTTTCATGCCAACTTAAGAATAAGAAAGGCTGAGACGTTGAAGACTTGAGATCAGAAAGACATGAAATTTGACTTTGACTACATCCGTGTTGTCACAGATGTCAAGGCATATATTGTAGCCTGTTGTTGCTGTGTACCATTGTGAATGATGGGCATAAGAGCCATTTCCAAACAATTCAGCCTGTGAAATCTCACCTAAAACATGCAGAAAAGACTACAGGGAGATTTACAAGATACTAGCTGACTAAGACACATGCAGTTATCTGAGGTTGCCTGGAAAACCGCCAATAGCTTTGAGCTATACGTTGTACAGTTCACATCCTTGGGCTTCTTTTGTCCATTGTGTTTTCTGATATATCAAACCAGGACAATTTCTTTCACCCAGTTAATCAAAAACTCAATTTAAACCTTAGAGCCAGGCTCTGATGATACAAACGCTCTTTTACTTGAACATACAGCAGTCGTGTGCGCCACAAGCTGTCTACCAGTTAGGAAACAGACCGTTGCTCTATTTACATACTTAAACCCTATTTACAAACAGAAAAACCTTAAGCATGCAAGCAGAGAACAGATGCAGGCGGAAACCGGTTCACGCTAATAAAAATGGCGGACGTCAGTGTTCATATCTGTGAAAACATGAAACGGTCATCGTGGAGAACGCCAGGTTTCAGACGAGCTTTTCTTCCACAATTCATGTCTGTTCCCAGGCTGATCTGGCTCCAGGGCTGCTGTCCACTCTTCAAATGGCCCTTCATTACACGCTGTACCAAATCTGCAGTCGCATTTGGCAGCCACTGTATGCGCCATAATGATTTTCCGCCATAAACGGAACGCAGCCATGCCTACAGTGCAGCCGGGACAAATGATATTGATTCCACGGCTACATATGTAACCAAACATGCAGCAAATTGATCAAACATGCTCTAGCCTCTTTAATAAAAACACTTTTCACACCGCACAACGTGAGCTAAGCGTCTACAACATTGTGGTAAGTAACAGAGCGTTCGGTGTGGTGAGAAGCCGTCTGCAAACCGCACTAACAATTCATGACGATTTTTATTCAGTTAGTATAATAGGCCGCAGCTCACATCTGAGCACGCCATGCTTCAAAAGCCTTTGCGGGAAGCAAGGCAGCAAAATCAAAGACACTTCTGACGCTAAATTGCCCATTCAGGAAAAGCGTTGTGTGATATCTCCCCTGAAGAATGGAAACCGTTAAGTTCGACCGCCTGAGCGACGTCCAACGAAAACAGTAAGTGAAAACAGAATCACACCAGGTCAAAAATAATTCATAGCCGTGATGTTTTCAGGCAACTACCCTTTTTTCCCTCAGTTAAGTTATGGCTGGTTTATTTAGTCAGGTCTCTGGGCAGCCTGTGTTTATTGACCCTTAGACGACCCAGGCTAACAGGTTTTCCGAGGGCTTTTGAAGATGCCTGTCTCTGTTCTGTAGCAAACAGACAAAAAAAAGAGTGATGGCCAAAAGCGGATCCATCCCCCACAACCGTACAAAACACACAATCACCCACACATTTCACTTGAACACACTGTGCTGGCAGAAAGAGAAGCTTCAAGGTTGAGAACGTCACGGCACGTGCTTCTGGAAACTGTATGACCTCTTTATTTGTTATCGCATGATAAAGCCTTCAAGGAGGAGACACCTCAACCCAGGATGAGGAATTCAGAGATCCAAGTGCTCTGTACTGTTATCTTCATAGAGATGAAAGATGTGCTACACTGAATGTACATGCCAAATGTAAACCTTTGAG
>JBAJNP010000499.1:72508-92417 GCA_036877545.1 Yasuhikotakia modesta
TGATCAACCAACTAACAGGGAACATTCTCAGAACATTCTGTAGTTGCTCTCTAGCCACAAGTTTATTCATATTTATCATTTAATGGAATTTATCAAAAACATTTTTCTTAAGTTGTTGGTGGAACATTTGAAAAATGTTGAAACATTCTTACAACCAAGCAATAATGTTACTACATCTAAAACATACAGTCCAAGGTCATTTAAACAACATTTTTAATCCCTTTGTTGTTTAATGGAAACATTATGCAAACATTCTTACAACCCACCATTGTTAGTTGGCAAGTCTGCAATTAAAAGGTCCAGATTTTTACATAAACTCCAGGAGACATTACTGTTATGAGTTTATACGCTGTTTGTCATTGGTTTCTACTTAAATTTTTTATTCAACATTTTAGAAGAAACATCTGTGACAATCAAGGCAAGGCAAAAAATGTCTAAACCCATCAAATGCAAAAAAGCTACAGAGATAAATCAACCCTCCAAATTCCAATTAGATGAAGAGTGGGCATGTACTCCCGATGAAACTCTAACATCAGGCTAGCACCCAGGAATTTTAATGCCGTCTAGACAGATGTTAAGAGACTTTGTGTTTCAAGTCTCCTTGGAAGACTTTCTGTCTCTGATCTTCACTACCAGCCTATAATCTCTGCCACTTCATTCATACACTCTGAATCCTGCAGGGTGAGCATTGAGAGCCACCGACTTGGGGGCAGTTGCTCGGTTCCTACACTGGAGAAATCATTAGAAACGTCTCATTTCAAGTTCTCAGGCCACAGAACAGACACATATTTCCATGTGTCGTCTGCTAAACTCCTCACAGAACGCCGGTTCTGACACGTTTATTCCAGCTGGATTCTTCCGAGCTGTAACCCACATCTGGGTGACGCTAAAAAGGGTAACTAGATACGGCTGTACGGTTGAAGCGACAGCGGAAACTCATAAAAAAAGAATTTAACAGTATCCTCACAGTCCAAAATCAAACAGACTCAGTTGTAGTATTCCGTCTCTGGCTGTCAGACATTAGAATCAAACCCATTCCCTGTGAGCTGCTGAACTGAGGAAAATCAGAAGTAACAAATTCTCACATCTGGAAAAAGTCAGAAAATCACTGCAAAATATCTTGTCATAGCTTAGAACCTAAAGTGACTGCAGGATACGTTTCATATAAAATGGGATTTATATCTACAGTCCACTACAGTCCACATTAAAATTCTGTCAACATAAGGATTTTTTGGTACACGGTTCCTTTAAGACAGAACAGTCAACCGACTGCACCACAGAGTTTAGCCCATTAGGCGAATACAAACACTTTGTTTATGAACATATCTGCATTTGCAAATGTTTTGACACGGTTCTCTACACAAGCAGCATCACTGCAGGAGAGAGAATATATATTGCGCTGTAAAACCAGGCAGTCATTATCAACTCAAAAAGTATCAGCCTGTGTTTTCATCAGCATGACTTTATGGAAAAGTACTGCATCTGCTTTAAGCAGTTTTATCATGTTCATCTATGTGAGTCTGGAATATTAAACCATTTCACTGGATGCTTCTCAAACATCAGAAGGTCTAATGATCTTCTCTGACATGTTGTGAAGGACACCCTGGAATCATTGGGGACATGGCCGGACAATGCAGGTCTTCACCGTGACAACGAAACACATTGCTATTGCCTTGCATCTTATATATGTCAGTTTTTATTGTTTTGCAATAAACTGGGAGGAAAATCAGAGCATAAGCAGAAAGTCATAAAATATGTAGCGGTCTAACTGGTAATTTGACATCTTCTATAGTATAATTCAATGGTAGATGACACACAGACATATCCACCACTGACATGCTGGGCTGACCATCTACTCACCCTCTCATAAGATTATAAAGTGCAGACAGTATGAGCTCTAAGGGAGAGAGAGTGTCATGGTTACCCCCCCCATTTAGTGAGACCTCCAATCACCGCCTCACTTAACAAGCCCGCCAGGACTCATAAATACAGACTGTCTTTTTGTTTCTAAAGAGACAAAAGCATTTACATAAAGGACCATCAGCACAATACACAAACTACTGACACTCATTACTAGCAAAACCCTCTGAAACAAAACCATTAGCCAAGTTTATGCACAAAAATTGTGCCTTTTTTCACTGACCAATCCGAGGTGACTTTAAATACAACCAATTTAACGCCATTTACCTTTGTGGTCAAAGCACAACAATACTCATTGTTGAATATTTTCACTCTGTGACATTTCTATTCACAGTCTATTTTATCTGACAAATAACACTTTTTATATAATGAAATAAAATTAATGTTTATTTCAGAAACGTTACTGTACAGTGATTGTCAGAAATGCAGCAGTGCTTTGACTCGCTAGCTTTGTGCTGAAGCGAGTGTCTGTAAGATCCACCAGTATTTTTTTCACTTCTATTATGTATATTATATAATCTTTATTAAGTAGTCCAGGGGGGAATTTAAAGCTTGAGTGGAGTTTCAAGCTTTCTATCACGAACAGCAGCCAAATATGTTTAACTTTATATCCCTGAAGGATTATAAGGAAACTTGTGAAGTGACTGAATAAATCACAACTCACAACAGAGTATTTTCTAAATCTGTCACACACAGATTCTCAAATTGATCAAATTTTGGAAATATCAAACACGGTCTAGCTATCTCAGGCTTAGACTGTTAGACTACCCAAAACCATTTCTGCCATTTTCCCTCCAAAAATCTCCAGCAATGTGTGTGACAGCTGGTGGGATGTGAGGGTCCCTCTGACTCTCTGTAGAGCTCAGCTACAGCACAAAGACCCCGGCTGTACACAGCTGTCTAGACGGCAGAAAAAAACAAAGTATGTAGGAGTGGGAGACATATGGAGTAAAAAGTGAACACGAGGCTTTCAGCCTTGAGATTTATGGGTAAAAAAAAAAAAAAAAGAGGACAAACAGGGCAGTTTGGTGATAATTATCATAAATGGAACTAATTCTGATTTTGGCTGTATTTCATATAAGATGGCGAGAAAAACATCCAGAGGCAGGAATTAATTCAGTCTATCCATACAAAGTTATGCTGTTCAGTCTCTCTGGTCTCAAGGGGAAGCAGATGAGGACTGGACAATAGTTTGTGCTTAATCACCGCTATACTAAAATTAGGAATGGGTCAGAATGGTCCACTAGCCAACTAGTCATTCACCAACACACCAGACGATTTGTGAGGTTGAAGTTGATGGAGGTTTGATTTGCTGTAGCCTGCTGTTAAAACTATCAGCACAGTCAAGTCTTTGAGAAACCAAGTCTGAAAAAACCCTCACCTTTAAAGCCGTGCTACTACAGCCATCAAAGCGAAGCCTTTGAAACAAACTCGCCACGTCAAATACACTTCAAGACAATTACTTTCAAGCCTGCTGCGAGAAATATTCCTGTAATTACAATAATTCATAGGTCTTTCATTTTTTTTACAAACTACGATAGTTTTGTGCAAAAAAAGATATCAGATATTAAGCTGCCTTTGTATTTATTGAATATGTTAATTACTGTAATGAAAGGCTGTGCAGTCTGAGATACAAAGACATACAAGAACCTAAAAACAACCTTTTAGAAGAACCTAATCAGTCTAGTCCAGTGTTACTTTATTCATATCATAATTATTGTTATTATTCAAAGCTCAAGAAACCTTCAAAGCTCAAGAAACCTCAAGGAACTAAGGGGACTATTGTTCAATCATTTCTGAGTTCTTGAGGAGCATTCAGTTGACCTCCTAACCACATGGACTGCTTACATCAGAGACACAAGCTGGCCAGAAAACCGTCTGCAAAAGCAATTGAAATTCTGTAGCTCAGGTTTCATTCGGTATAAAGTTTCAAGGATTCACAGATGCAGAAATGCTAATCCATTCTGTTGATCGTGTTAAAGGGGGTAATCCCTATATGTAAGTCCATTACGCTTCCTCAGTAATTAGATTGTCTCTGACCAGAATACCAAAACCAATGAAAATTGCAAAATGGCCCTGGGTCAATAATGCGCTCTCAGAAAGTTGATTCAATTAGCCCTGCGCTAAAACCCACCATTCTGCTTTAAGTAACCTATGACTTCCTTGAGTAATTCAAAAGAAGTCAAATCTTCCGTGCTGTTGGGAGGAAATGGGAATCATCTCAAATGTCCAAACTTGCTCTACTGAAATGAACAAACATCTGAAAAAAAGCCCTGCCATGCCAGGAAACCCCATGAGAAGATCAACAATAAAAATCATGACTTGCTTTAATAATAATGAATAAATGTAAACTTCATGAGAAGATTGATGCCTGGAAACTTCTTATAAAATCTGCACTGGAAGCAAAAGTAATTAAATTATCTCCATATTATTCAATCATGTCCAAATTCAAACATGTCCAATCTAGCTTCATCACACTGCAATTAACTCACAAGCTAGAATGTCAGTTCCCATCAGTTATGCCATATATGGTACAGCGGCTCATCCCGTATTTGATAAACACTGTACCATGATCATAAAACACATAACAAGTGACACCAAACACAACTCCCCTATAGATGGTTTTATATTAAAGCAACTTCTACCCCAATGTGGGGTTTATTTTCATGATCTCATCCAAAGGCCTTCACAAACCCCGAGGCTGTCCCTCAGCTCCACATATTTCTTGTTATTTACACAATTTTTGTACATGCAGTACACAGTCAACCACGGAATTTACATTTGTCCTGGGATAAAGGTTGCCTTTGTGTTTGTTTCATTTCTTCACACAGGAAAACCCAGTGTGGGGGAAACCGCCACTTGAGTCACCTCAAGGTCTGTAATCTGAGATGTTTCTGCTTTGTTCTTCTAGCCAAAATAAGTTTAAAAAAGGAGCATTAGAACTTTGGGGCACCGGTGTAGGAAAATTTACACACTGCCACAGTCAAGACCACAGCTGGAAAAAAACACAATGCAGATGACCGCAGTAGGTGGAACGTTGATACTAAAATAGGTGGACGTGTATTTCTTGAGTGGCGTCCAGGAAAGTTCATGTGTTCTGCGAGGAGGGGGGCGATTCAAAACAAAGGAATGCTCCACTGATTCCAGCTTTAAATTATCTATACATTCAATATACACGCACTGCTGTTAAAATGATTGTACCTCACCTGTCACAACAATCCCTGAGACGCGATAAGGGTATGAAAAATGTCCATTACACATCTCCAAATAGTCACGCTTTCATTACTGAACGTCTGCTTTACACATTACCGGATTCTCAGTGAAACCAGAGCGAAAAGAATGAGGTAATCGTCTATTCCAGGCTGTTCTCCACGGCTTTGACTAAAGGATTCAGGAGGAACAGGGCTCTGGGTTAAACATTATTTCTGGCTTACTCTCTGTCCTATTGAAAGCGGAAACTCTAATTATATGTTTGCAGGCATCTCATTTGAGAACCTGTATTTTCACCCCTCTGAATGGTTCTCCATTGGGTTGGATTCTCGGTCTCAAAGATACAAAGGGGACAGCATGAATCATGCTAATGAATTCTCGCTAGCAGACGATCAACGCCTTTCAATCCATCCACACCAACACAGTTCTGCAGCTTTACCTAATCACACTCTCCACCGCTGCCTTTCCACCCTGAACACATTTACCACTGAAATAAATGAACTGGTATTTTAAAAATGCATTTTGCTCCCTTTGAGTATTAATGGTACTTTAGAAACGGATGGAAGCCACTAAGGGTTTCTCTTGAATAAGCAGGTCTGGTGAGTGACTTTCGAGGATCAGAGATTAATTGAGACAATTACTTGAAGGCAACTTGATGTAGGGTAAAAATTAAAGTGAGAATAATTTCCTACTTGCGGAGGATTTGTCATGTTGGCTCACAGTTGTTTACTGAATTGAAACCACATTTCTACTACAGTTTCACACAGAAAAGACCAAAAAGAGAAACAATCCAATCCCACGTTTACTTCAAATGATCAAGTGATCGAACTGTTTTATATTTTACAATTAAGAATGTTAGCTTTACTGTAAACTTTAATTTTGTTTACGTTGAGTGTTTGGTTATGTCAACTTCCTGTTGTTTCACTCTACTGATCCAGCGAACTGTCTTAAGTTTTATATTGTGGTTTGTTTGTGGGAGGCTATGAAAAAGCAGGATTTGAGTTTAGCTTAACCAATTAAATGAAACTTTATAGGTTGCCAGGGTCACTCTGACAATCAGTAACCACAAGAGTCTGCTTTTTTGTCCACTAAAACAATATTTTCTCTTTGGTTTGTGGCATATAAAACTGCTTCACTTTGAGCAAGACAAATGTAGCTTGTTGCAAGCTAAATACTGGCAAAAACAAAAATGACCATTGTTTGTATTTTTGTATGCATAAAAATTACTTAAATGTCTCCAACCAGACAAGACATGACAAGCACCGTTCCACAATGCAACACAGTTGTTCAAAACAAATTTGATATCAGTTAAACTCACAACACAATAAACCCCCCCCCCCCAAAAACATTAGATAAAACAAAAGTGTGAGGACTTCAGAAACATTTAACATGCTGAAATGATCTAAAATGAGCTTCACTTGAGGTCTATAATTATACGTCAATATTACTGAAGATTTTAATACGAACTCAAACATTTCTCATCAAATTGATTAAAAATCTTAACTTTATCTATAGACTTTGTTCATTTTATAGCTTCAACTTTCATTGTATTTTAGCAATTGGCTTAACTGTTGTCTTACAACTATTTCTCCCAAGCTATTTTAGGAGAAATATCCAAGACAAACAACTGAGATCTCCACCAAACCCCCCGAGTTATAACAGAGTTCTTCTACAGCAAAATGTTTTTCTCCTTTGCATCACACACAGTTAAGGCACCATGTAACACTATCTCAGTTCCCCCTGTCTGTATGATACTAACAGCAAATCTGATTATGACAAGATCCTATAAGCAGTGGGGTGAAGGTGCAGCCCCCAGTCTTAATGGATCAAAGTATCGCCAATAAACGCATAAATACACATTATGGTAAAGGATAGTGTTGCAGGAGCAGACAAAAAGCAGAGGAGGAGCGTGTCAGAGAGGCGGTAAGAGCTTCTGTCAGAAGTGTAATTGAGTTTCAACAGGACTGGGATGGGGGGATCTGATTAGATGTGGAGGGGAGAGGTGTGATGGATGAGGCCGGCTTTCCTACTTCCTTTCAGCACCGAGCAAAATGGCAGAACAGACTCTCCCTCAAAACATTGATCTCCACCATTACCCAGACTGGGCCATATGGATGGAGCCCCTCAGGACCTCCATTGGCTCTCTACCGTTTTTTTATTTCTCCTTCAGTCTTGCCCATGTATGTAGCTCTGTTTGGGTGTTGACAGATGCATGTGGCCACTTATTGATGACTTCTGTTTTGATGGATGGGAACGGACGCCTCTAAAGCCATTACTGAAAGTGCTAATGTGAGACGATGTTCCCAAGGCAGAAGAAAATGTTATTACTCAGAAGTTATCCTTTCAGAGTTAATGAAACAATGGGGTTCTGAGCTATGTTTCATTTAAGTATCATCTGTTTCTCAGTCTGTTTCTCAGTCAAAAATAAGGCAACTGATAGCGTACAGTTAATCTTAGAAGTATTTCATGACAGAAGGTTTTAGTTATAATGAAATCTACAACACACCAATACCAGTAATTGTTCATCCAACATCCCAACACCCCCATGGGATGATTGTTCATCCCATCCCAAAATCATAATAGTTAGAATTCCATTTGGAAAACACCACTGCCCACTTCAGCATTAAACTGGGACAGGAGCAAGTATTTTTTGAACACCAAGGAAACATGGTGCCATATAAAGCACTAAAGGTTTCCAGCTTTCTTTTGAAGCTGTTCTGCAGATCTTTCCACAGTAATGCTCTTTGCCTCAGCAATGACAAACCACTGTGCTGAATAACCTAGCCTGCAGCAGACTGAGTCTTCCATGTCAGGCAACCAAGCAGTTAATGTCCGACAGTTTTCTGTCTGTCAGGCCTGCAGGCAGCGGAGTTCTATTAGTCCGATAAAAGCCCTGATGCAATTAAACCGCACTCACTTTAGTGTGCACTACCACGTATGTTCGAAACCACTCTCTCCACCTCTATTGAACCGGCCTCTAGTTAAAAATGCATTAAACATGTGCATATAGTGCCAGGCTGAAATACTAGCAGTGAAATCTGTCTTCTCTGAAAGTCTGTCAGTTTTTTTAAGAGCAGAGCGTATCCACACGTGCCACGCTGGAAAACAGTCCCGAAATAACAACAGGAGAAAAAAAGCACCATATTATAAAACCGAGAGTGTGGGGAGCTCAAAGAAGATAATTTAACATGCTGAAACAATATAAAGCCTGGTTGAACAGGTTTTGCTACAGGCTCAAACTTATAGCCCTAGACATGCTGGGAATAGGTTGAAGCACAGCCGTAATCTGTTTAGAGAAAGAGACACAATTCAATTTTGTTTGTCAGGATATAAACAGCAAACAGTCGATTGTGGTGACTGTAGAACATTGCGGCCGAT
The DNA here is from genome assembly GCA_036877545.1 of Yasuhikotakia modesta. NCBI lineage: Eukaryota > Metazoa > Chordata > Actinopteri > Cypriniformes > Botiidae > Yasuhikotakia > Yasuhikotakia modesta. The sequence goes on from JBAJNP010000499.1 coordinate 81,017, forward strand.
TCCAGGCTATGTTATGATGTACAATGAGAATAATCTTTGCTATGGAGCACAGCTTACATTAAGTGTATTGTAATAGCCAGAATATTAAAACACTAGCAAAGCTAAAACCGAGATATTAATACACCCTGTGTAAAACAATTAAATTCCTTCCTCCTACCAACCAGCACTAAATCACATTCTGAACTTAGAAATCCTGCTTCACAATATGAAATGGATGCCACAACATTAAATGGTGTGATAAATCACATCTTTATCATAATTAATTCGATTTCTGAGACACCAATGGCAGTCGGATGAAAAAGGCGTGGGCAGAATTTTAATCTCATCTGGCAAAAGGCAACAAAACATAACACGCATTGTGCTGCATGTTAATTCTATTTGCATTTTCTTTGAGCCTGTCTTCTGTAAGCACAACTTTACTGCCCCGGTAATAACATGATCTAAAAATGGCAATGAGATGAAAGCCAAAGCAACGCTAGTGAGAGCTGTGACTAAAACAGATTTAACTGGACTTATTCCCTCACAGTACTCCGCCCCGTCATTCTTTTTAAAACTCAGGGTTGTAATTGTGGCCTGTTGTGTAATTTGGGGGGTAAGGCTCTCTGGTTTATTTGGGAACATGAGCAGGGTAGCCTTTGAAGCTAAGCTCTCTTTATGTGAACGAGACTGTGTTTTGTGGACACCACAGACTCTTTACATGTTTGTCCTCCATCTCAGGGCTGTCAATGGCATCTGAGCCAGGGCAGGGTACACACGGGCGGGAAAAGGGCGCAATAAACGTCTGAAAGTGTCACGCCGTAAGGGAGAAGAGTCATTAGCTCAGCTCGCTATAAAGAGGTCGCCCTGCTTTCAAACACCGCACGACATATGGCACAGCCTACCACAACCAGCAGATATCCAGCCCCAAGCGGCCAATTGGAGGACAGCCTGTAAAAATAGTGGCCTGTCAGTGCTGTGGATCTTTCTACGCGCAGACAGAATCCTTAAATATTCACGCTTCACTCCCTGACGTTCTATACAACATACTATGAACCTCTTGACATCGCAGAATTAGAGAACCGGGCAGACCTGACACACTGCTGAACTATTTGTAGCTCTCTCAGAAATTTCTCTATTTGTATTCAGAGAGACAATTTGATACTTTCACAGCAAAACTGTGAATAATAGTCATCAGTAGAAATGAGCGTGCGGCAGGGAACAATAGCCCAGAAGGTCTTATTTCTGAGTCTGGGGATACCACATCAAGCTGGGTAGAGGAATAGAGGAATAGAGGACTGAAACACCAGGGCAGAGCCACCAGTGATGTGGGTCCCATCCCACAAATCTAGCTAGCTAAATCTAATAATAGTTTTGGGTCACAAGATCATATATATAAATATATATGAAAAAAGAACAAATCTTTAACAACCAAGCAAAGTTATCTAGAAATATAAAGCATGCATGTTGGTGAATTACCAGTGGATACAACTATATATTAGCCATAAATTATTACATTAAACATTCTTCTTTAAGGGTAACTGGAGGGCAATTGTGTTTCCATTGCTTAGCTAATGACTAAATGCAGTTATACTATTACAAATATTAAAATTAAAATGAAATGAAAATATTCTAAATCTTACTTTTCCATGGCCATTTCATGAAAATATGAATAATCTATATTTAATCTAAAAGCAGACAAAATAAATCCCAACATTATTTTATTCATATTAATATTACCTCCATCTCATATCTTCTCTTTGCCCAGAGGACCACCTATAATACTCTGTTGATTTTAAATTAATTCAGATTAATTCAAAAACCATTTTAGTTAAGTGAAGTGTAAACAGGTGTGCACACGCTAACGGAGTCACTTCTACTTCAGATGATCCAGATCAGCCCTCATTTGTCAAAATCTCACAGGCCCATATACTTTTCTGCTTTGTGATATTTTTACAGTGCATAAGTGATCATTCCGTAAGTGCATCACTGGCAGAAACCACAGGACATTGACAACTCCAGTGACCACGCCACAGCCTTCACGATCTGCCACAAGCCAAATTAAAATGTCTATAGCAATTAGAGAGCTCTTGCTATTGAAAGCACTTGATAACATGGTTGCCAAACACCCACAGGCATCTGCCACAGGGAAATAGTGTGTGAGCTTTTTTGGAAATGAGAGATCAATATGTCGCACGGCAGTCACGTCTGCTGGTGCGTTTGGTCTTAAAAAACACGAAATTTAAATGCCAGGACTGTTGTGATTTTGGTATTTTGTACCGAATGACTTTCATTTCAGCAAAGCTAATGCTGTAAGGTGCAGAAGAAGATAAGAAATGCTATTGCATTTCCAATGTAGCCTAACTTTACGTTTGCTTCGTTTTCTCCTAGAATAATAACAGCTAGCGGCCGGGATTTGCCAGTTATCAGGTATCATTAAATACGTTCAGGCGGCTTAGAGTGCTTTTGCTTGGGCCACTCAACATTCTAGTACTTTTTGGGTTCATTTGAATGAACACTGATATGTTTTCCAATGAAGCAAAGCACAAGAACACCACTTTTCCGTCCATTAAAACATTATTGCTCCTCCTATATCACACCTAAACGCCAAGACGGCCCACCACCGGCGTACCGGACGCCCACACAAACCCAGTGATCTGAAAAGACCCCGACCTTCACGGCGCCCCCTCACGCCATTATAAGGCAATTATATAACAAGTACAAGTGCACATCTAGAGCGGATGTACTGTGGATAGAAGCAGCATCAAAGCAGCAAATATTCTACTATTCTAGAAACTGCTCATAACATCTGTGTCTTGTGTCTATCAACCTGAAAACAAATGGTCATCCATGACATCATCACTTGTGGGTGTGGCCAACTCTGGCGCCAACCGATAGTGCCTGCTGATGACAGCTTAAAAATGAAATGTGACATGCAGTACAGCCAGCTTCAGAGTGAGGCCTGCAGACAGGCATGTTTTGATGACACATTTCTGCTCGCTGGCTTGCTGCCATTAGTGCAGTTGGTAATTCCAGATGCCAGTTCCTGTGGCCTCTTACACTGAGGGCTGCTCCGACAGGGCTCTTCAATCTGTGGTAAAGAACACACTTGAAACAAGCACCACTACAGCCCTATACCAGGTCCATTATATAAGGCTGCGGTCCAATCTTTACATTACGGTCTTATAGGAGACCAGAATGATATTGAGCGGTTTGGATAGCATAGTCCGGGAGGGATAATTAACTGAAAGAGATGGAGAGAGAAATGCGTAAATTAGATGGCGTTACATAGAGCTGTAGCCTTTCTCAAAGCCCTTCTCTCATCATAACACAAACCACACAAATCTCTGGGGCCCGATGGTGTGTTTCCATTCAGCCTTCATCATCGAAGAGTGTTAATTACGGCCACAACTATTATACCTGGCCTTTATCTGGCTAAAATTATCCCTCCCATCTGAGGCATTGCACTAATATGCAACACACAAAAAAACTAAAATAAAGTCATTATTAACCCATATGTTGCTTCAAACTTGCATTTCTTTTTTCTGTGGAACATAAAAGATAATGTTTGGTAGTCCAAACACATTATTTCCATATAATGAAAGTGTATGGGGACTAGGGACAGCCGTTGTCACCATTTGCTTACATTGGATGGAAATGCAGAATATTGTTATAAATAACTTCCCTCGAGTTCCATGCGAGAAGACAAGTCATACAGTTTTAAAACAACATAAGCAAGAGGAAATTGCTTCAAAATCACTTTAAATCACTTTAAAACTCCTCTATGTTTGCTAAAGAGCCTTAGCTGACAGTGATTTCATGAATATACAGTATTCACTAATTTGTCTCTCGCTTACTTTATCAACCACGTTTCAAATATGGCTAATGCGTTTGAAATCACGCCAAGAAAATGGTTCCAACAACAAGTCACGATTGCCGCTAAAGACCCACATATAGCATAAAAAAAATGCTAACTCCATTTAAAACCTCTAAAGAGAGAGAGAGTAGCAAAGGTCATGTTTCTCTCTCATTAGTCCCGATGCATCAGTCTAATACACAAGCTCCTGCCTAATGTGACATATCAAGAGGACGACCGGTAGCTGCCTCTGTTTTCCAGACCTGACCTTGACCCCAGACAGCAGACAGCATGCTGGGCGTCCGCCCTCTTCCTGTGAGCCGGGCTGTAGCCATGCAGCCTGCAGATGCTTGTGTTTAGAAAGACAGGCAGCTAATGGACACCATCCAAAAAGACTCAGTGAGCTGGTTAATCACAACCAGATTTGCAGCATTAAGATGGAAAACCCAAACTCAGAGCTCGTAAACTTAACGGCTCTCCAATCTGTCTGTCCCTGTTTGTCTGAGTGTATGAGAATGCGTCTCACTGGCTCATTGTGATGTTTAGTGCTATTAAAAACGCAACAATCCGTGACCTTCATGTCACTTGCGCTCAACAGCTAAGCGCGGCACACGGGAGCGTCTCGCAAAACCTGTCTGGTTCAAAAAACATAAGGAGAAAAATAATATATATATATATAAAATAAAGAATAAAGTCTTTGAGGTCATTATTTAGAACAATGAAAATGACAAAATACTCTGAGGTAAAATGAAAGTATTCATTAAACATTCAGTAAACATTCTTAAAATGTTGGCGATAATTTTCTAAAGGTTTTCTCAAACTTATCAAAAAAGTTATAGCGGTAACGTTCTTACATTACATCATAAATATTAAAAAATTGTGTAACTGTCACTTTGTACAGCTCTCACATTATTGCCTCCCTATGATAAATCGCTTTATTGTTTTTCTCACCTTGTAAAAGCATCTGCTAAATGCCAAAATGTAAATCTAAAAAAACAAACACATGAAACTGTGCCTTTTCACAGGCATGATATTAAAAATGAAATATATATTTCATCCAATTTCTTTCGTTTTAGAATTGTGACCTGCAATTTTAGAGTCAAGCACACATTTAAAGGCTAACAGTTACACAGAGCTTAAAAACGTCTTACCTTTAAAGGGTCAATCCACAGAGAAGGTGTTTCACAGGGGGAGACCAGACCGGAAAAAGAAAGAGAAAACATTATTTGATATGCCCTTTCACATGAAAGGTTACAGAGTAAAAGCAGCGTGCCACGCTTCCTAATCCTCCCATGTAACCACAAATGAACTAAGTCATACATAACCCCAGCCTACAGGAAATTAAACGGTCGTCTTGATCTTGTACTCTTAGGTACCCCAAGGAGACACCTTTCATGTATAATCCATGGTAATAAATCACCCTGTAACAGAAGTGAAAACAGTGAACGTGGCTTTTGAGCAAAGTAATCACATAATCACATTTATCACCGACCCAATGAAAAGAACAGCATGATCAACCATGACAGATGAAATATTTAAAGTATATGAAGTCTTTCACCAAAGTTTGAAGGGCACGGTTATGGTTTATTGTCACCTATTGCTTTAAACCTCTGTAGAAATAGTACCGGCTGTTGGCCCGTAATTAAATTTGCGTTGGCTTAAAAGATTAGCAGTATTTCAGCCTACGTCCCATCCTTTAGCCCTGAGGTCACATGGTCATCAGACTCATGACCGCTGAAACAGATCAGTTGTTATTTTGGGACTGTACATCTGCAATTGAATATGTAAAAGCTATTTGATTTCAAATGTGAAGGATGCTAACCCATACCAACTTGTCACCACAGTGCTGGAGTGTTATAGGGCATTGCTTTGCAGTTGCTAAGGTGATCTGTGTGGACGCTATGTAAATTATTACTAGCCCAACCTTAAAAAAATCCCATTAGTTGTACGTTGTATTATATGGTTCCCAGATATGCACCTTAAATTTAAGATGTTTACTTACCTTAGCAAGCACCATGAAGCAGAATAAGCTAATAAGCTAAACCTCTTCTTTAGTCTGGACTGGGTTAACGAACAACATTTCATCAGACCAGTTAATTTGGCTAGAAAGACTTTTAATCAAAGAACTGAATCAGTTACCCAACACAAGATGAACAGAAGAAGTCTAGGCCAAGTAAAACAGTGAATAAACAACAGTGAACAGAGAGAAACCAGAGGCACAACAACACCCATCACAGCACACAGGGCATTTCAGCCGACAGCGCCACAAAGCACTTCCTCATTCATCTAATGAAGTTAGGATGAATGGAGGACCAAGAGCGTACCCATGCAGAAGACCGGGGGCGAGAAGGAAAGCATAACTAGACCATCAAGAGACTTTTTCAGAAGAGCAGGTCCTAATGAATGTAAGGGGTGAACAGGTTCATGTGGGAAAGTTATTCATATAACTCTGTACACAGGCTGCAATTAGTGCAGTGATTGTGAATATGTGCAGTGCAGATGAGAAAGTTCACGTGATAACACATCATTCTGACCTCCTGGGAGCCTAGAACATTTTTAGCCAATCATCTGGGCTTTACACATGTGAGGAATCACTCGGGGGAAACAGGAAGATGATGTCATCACAACGCTAATTGGCTGATGTCAGCTCAAGGACACACAGTTCCAAAGCCTGGCACAACACTATATATATATATATATATATAATCATATATTAATTGCAAGCAAACAACATTGGTTATGTTCATTTTTTTTAAACCAAACAGTGCAGTGCAGTTACAACATCTATCAGAAGAAACTAGGCGGACCATGCTAACCTGCTAAACCCTCGGTCGTGATGCAAAACAATAGAGAATCCACTCATAGAGAAGATGAGGGTAATAAAAAACACTTCCCTCTTTGTTATTCATATTGCCATTTTAAACAGAGCCGGAGAATAAAGATAAAGAGTCTTTTCAGAAACCCGGCCCTCTAAAAGATTTCAATTGTAATTCAGGAACGTGGCCCTGTAAAGGCTCAGAGAAACCCTCCATTCAAAGAAGAGGGGGATGAGGATATTGGATCAGGATAAAAAGGCCTCTTCGAACAGATCTAACCCACTACTGCCTCAAAAACCAAACAGAGAAGCTACAACAGGAATGGATGGCCTGTGTTTTTGGAGTGGGCCATAGCAAGACGCAAGGCACACTTCACTCTAATACTTCATTCTGACAGCTGAAGACCCAAGACTCAGACCACTAGCATCCATCCGTGTTGACTGCTAAACCATCTTTTCTCAAAATAGGCCACCATATGCTGAGCCCAAACTGGAGTGCAATACATCAAGGGAGCACCCCTCATAACATTGCTGACGTCCACAAACAAACTGTGAACGAAACAAAATATGTAACTCCACACTATTATGCTGCGGGGTAGATGAATCAACGTGGACGTCTGGGTGAGCGCTTGTTTCTCGGAAGAGAAACCTTGGAAAATATGCAATTTTGGCAGAAAAACCTAGACAGTGAGGAGGGGGAGGATAGTTCACAGGTGTAACAAAAAATATGTAAATAAAGTGAAGAAAAATAACACTCAAAGCTGTTCGAATCAACTACCTGGCAAACACACTATAAAATATAAGCTAACAATGTCATTATAGTCAAGCTACACGGAATAAACGAAATCGCTGCTGTGCCACAGTAATGCCACAATGCTTCTATCACACGGTACCAGGAGGTTTATTGAAACAGCAAACAATGAAAACCGCAGAGGTAGTGCTTTATGAGCGCGCCACGAATGAGCACCCTGTAAGTCTGGTATACTGTTTCTGCTGTCAACAAAAGCAATCTGAACCCGCTCGCTAAACTTCCTCTGTTTATTCCAGACGCTGTTCTGAACCAGCGCCAGCTCCTCTATTGACCAGACAGAAAGCAGGTACAGCCACATGCTGCTTACAGCAATTTATAAAACGGCTCTCGAATCTGATTACATGAGCCATGTGTGAGGAATAAAATAGCCAATATCCGCACGGATCCGACCAACTGTTAGGTGCACCTGAAGTTGCCTGGAAACTGTAAACAGCTTACAGAAAGGCTAAAAAAAGAAACTACCTGGTGAACATATGGTTTGTTATTATTATTATTATTAAGAAAATAACTTACTGAACATTTGACTATTTCATCATTTTAATGTTGCCACAGTTGTTAATATGATTAGAAACATATTTGGCAATTAATTGTCATACAAACAATAGCTATTAATGGATTAATAATCTAACTAAAAAAAATAGAAAACTAGCACAATTTCCTCTGTGTCTTTAGCCTTGCACTGTATGTTAACTGTATGTGCACCGAAAACTGTGCTTTTTGCACTGAACTATTCCCAATTATCGCATTTTAATTATCATTGGCTTCCTATTAGACAAACAGGACCTCTTCTATTGAATTAAACCTCTGCATTACAAACTTGGAACATGTTCAGAGAAGCAACAGTTAGTGCATTCACCCCAGCAATGGATAATCTTGGTCTTTTAAATGTGCAGTCAATAAAGAGCAAAATTACCCCTCCTGCCTTAGACGCTCTCATTTGGAGGTCTTACGCCGCACAAGAAGCAACAAAATGACTTCAGAGGAATTAGATAGCAGAGAGGCACTAATTAGTTATCATGAGTAATAATCAGCTCTGTGAATATAGAGTGGAAGGGACAGAGAGTTATCAGCAGAGCTTGTCTGACTTCTGTCCAGAACGCTTTGATAGAAATGTGCTACTCTGGGTTTATTAATAATTGAGATGCATTGGTGCCAGAGTGTCAAAATAAAAAGGTTCACGAAAGCCAGAGTAAAAAAAAAAGACTGCATTAAATATGAACACTTTAAAAGGATAGTTCACCCAAAAATTCAATTTCTGTCCATCATTTATTCCAAATCTGTATGACTTTTTCACAAAGTAGATGAACATAAAAGTAGATATTTTGAGAAAAGTTTTGGTGTCCATATAACGGAAGTCAATGAACGGCTGCCACTGTGGTTTGGTTTCCAACCTATTTAAAAATATCATCTTTTGCGTTTCTCAGAGGCATAAAGTCATACAGGAATGTGATAAGATAATGATGGAAGAATTTTTATTTGGGGGCAAATGGTTCCTTTAATCAGATGTAAAAACTGACTGAGGGGAGGAACAATAAATACTGACCAAAACTCTTGACTGGAACTAACATGTTAATAAGTTAAAAGACAAACAAAAAGGCATGTCAGTTTTTTGCTGGAATTAATGACGACCTAATTAAAGAGATTGTCTGCTAATTCGCCAGTCATAAACTTTAAATTATGATCTTTCTGTTACCGCCCAAAAAAAGCATGACTATGAAATTATCTGAAAAATATCCCAATCATTCCTGTCTCTTTAAGCCTCATAGATTAGGCTAATGTGGGCTCTTTAAATAGGCCCGTGCCAATGAATTTCATTCTTCAAGTCACTTACCCAAAACAGTATACTCAACAGACTGCCAGTGGCCTAATGAACACACTCTGTCTTACTTATCTTTAGCCACGATCCTTCTCACACTCCAATGGCTTTATGTTAATTTATGTTTATCTTTCCATTATGTAGACATGAGTAAAACAGGTCATTTTTGAAGTGATACATGGCATATATGAAGCACAGGTCAATGTTACTTACAAAGTCTTCATGCAGAACATCTACAACCAGGAAAAGCCTCTAGAACAAACCACAGACTTAACTCATTAAAACTGAATTAATTGTATAAAGTCAGGAACGTTGCTTTCAATGTTGTTTTCCCAAATACAATATTGTCATTAAACAAACGGTCCACATTCTTAATTCCCATTACAACAATTAGTTTCAGATCTCTGCTCTGATTGGTCAAATGGAGTTCAACAGCCATGTACACCAATTGTTTTCATAGAAAAGAGCATCTTAAACATTATACTTGATCAGTAGATCTACAACACAACAATATTTGAAAATAACACTTTTCACCCAGTAAAATACTGTAAAGCTTGGCTTAACCAGAAACGCATACCCATTGTAAAAATAAAAAAAACAAAGAAATATTTTGATTTATTTGTTTTGTCCTGTTTAACGTAAATTTAGGTCATCCTGAGAACGTTTTGTTGAGGTCTCCTAGCGAGCCCCGGCCCCTCGGTTGACAGACCTTGTCCTACATCGTTTATGTTCCAAGCAAGTGAGAAATCACAGGGGTTTGAAACAGCTTAAGTTAATGATGACAGAACTGTAATTCATCTCTTCACCATCTACTGAGGTAAACGTGTTACCCAGCACTCTAAATCACACCAAAAAAACTGAGTGACTTTGAGAACTCAAACAACAGCAGTTTCAAATTTGCGAAATATTTTTGGGAAGAGAGAAATTAAACCATTGTTTCTTTGATGGATGAAAGCGATCATGCTCACCTCTCTCCTAAGGTTTGTTTACTTGAGGAACTTGGCATACAATGACGAAACTAAAGTCAACAGAGAGAGAATACTGAATTACAAAGGCAAGAAATGAACCTGCAATGCCCCACTGCTAGCCCACAGGAAGGTGCTTGCTCCAGCTTTTGTCAACACCGCAACCTGAGCATGATGAAAATTGCTGATTCTGTCTTATCATATTAAAAAATATAGCTGGGCTATTCAGTGGCTCTCTGGCACAAGAACAAATCTCACAGGGTGGCTGCGGCTGCCACCAATCAGCTGTCATGTATTATAGAATGGAGTTCAGGACTCTTACGTGATAACATCCTCGCTCCTGTCACATTTAGCCTCAATCTGCCTAAAAGAAAGAGCGGCGCTCTGGCGGCAAATGCTGTCTAGTAAAACAAGGAAATGAGCTTGAAGCTGGCCAATATTTACGGTAGCATAATGCAGTGGACCAATATTACGCTAGTTTGTAGCCAGTTTCAAGTTGTCTGTGCCCATTTCAGCACAGCTTTTGGTAAAAGATAAATCCCTGTCAGCTGTCTCAGTTTTAGTTTTAAAAGCTTTTAGTTTAAAAGAACATGAAAGGAATTTTGGGCTAAAACTGGAGTTTCCAAACTGCTCAAATCACCCTCTGCGAAGGTGGAGAAATAAAGTGTCTTGACACCTGGATAACTCTGAAATTCACAGTTTTTATTTTGATTGTTATCCTCTGGTGGCATTTGTTTCAAAACCTACTGTACTGAGCTGCCTTACTGCCTACAGTCTGCAGTTAGAGATTTCTTCATTGTAAAACATATTTATGTGATGTGGTTGAAGCAAGGGATCTTAAGAAACAGCATAATTCAGACGGCTACATTTTTAACAGCCTGTGTCTGCAGCGCCTCTACGGTGCCTTGAAACGCCGTCCGCGTAGGCAGCTCGCTAGTTTTGTTTTTAAATGTATATATTATTCTATAGGTTCACTCATCTGGCGATAATTTTTGCTGAGATAATAACACCATAATTTATCCTCACATGCCACCGCCTCAATGCCAAGCAGCTCTAGAGAGCTCTCAACTGCAGGAGATATTCTGGAATCTAGAACATTCTCCAAATGAAAACCACATATGAGCTTAACACATTTTCTTAAAGGGAAAGTGCACCAATAATT